>VZZY01019037.1:319653-375475 GCA_013400335.1 Eurystomus gularis | reverse complement strand
CACCCCATCACCACCACCCCCCCCCCATCCCCCAAAACCAATGAATTCTCTTCAGGAAAAAGGAAGTAAAATTCTAATTTGCTTGTGGCAGATGAGAATAACTCATCACCCTCCAACCTATCTGAAAGCTGCTGTACTTTACTGGCAAATATAGCCAAGGACTTCTGAGCCTACAGAAGGCTGGCTGCAGGTCGTGCTTAGTGCTGCTGAACTGGGGCAGCATCCTCAGCCTCCACTGGAGATAAACGGTCCTTCCTTGGCATTTGGACAAGATACCAGATGACATATGGGAACCCTTCAAATTTCAGTGATGTGAGGGGAAAAGTCAGGACAGAGGGAAGAGGAAATTACACAGAAAAGGCTTCCAACTTTACCTGGAATTTCTGTCCAAGGTTTATGAGAGCAGCACGACTGCAGGACTAATTTAGGAGCTTCTTCAATAAGTGTGCTATAACTATGCAAGATAATTGGGTTATTAGGCTGACTGATCATTCTGAGCTCTTGGATATTTGCATTGGGGGTTATGCCTATGGGAATGACATTTATGCTCCCTGGAGGTCTTGTGATAACATCAGTGGAAGGACTGGATGACACCATATATACCAGGTGAGGAACATCTTGCCTGCCCCCATTCACTGATGTAAATGTGTGTTTGGAAATATAATCCAGGGCATTCCCAGTGTTGGTAGCCTTCCCTCCTTGATAGGGTATGCTCCTCACCTTCTCAATAATACTTTCCTTTGATTGTATTTCTCTGAAGGAATACTCCAGAGTGACAGTTTCTGAATACTGCATGACTGTAATATGAATATCTTCTTGCCCCACACTCATTTCTGTGATCACTCTCTCAAGGAACGTCTTGACAATATTGAAATTTGCCTCCCCTACACTGTCAGATCCTTCCACAATAAAAGCAATGTCCAGCCTTTTGTGAGTGGGCTTTTCTGAAAATGGTGGTGGTGCTGTGAGTCCCCAAGGGGGAAATAAGATACTGGATATTGTTGGAGTGGGCGTAGCTTCTATCACCGAACTTTCTTCAGGTCCAAGATCACACAGATGGTCAATAAGGAGATCCCTATTATCCATTAGTTCTAACATGTTGTTCATTAGGAAGGCTCTATTATCTTGTGACTGCTTTTCAATGAACCTGATTTGCTCCACATTAACATACGGTCCAATCCCCACAGCTACTACTGCGATTTTTTTATTCTTCAAAACTGTGAGGATGTTGCGGAGCTTTCCTGAAGACTTGCTGGCTATAAATAGCACTGCAATTCTGGCAGCATTGGTCCTTTCTGCTTTTCCAAACACGTGAAACACAGTGTACTTAAGTACTTCAGGGGCAGATGCTACTTCATCACCTGTGTATTTTATATTTTGGACAATTTTTCTCATTTGGGACTGTGTTTTAATATCTTTAAGGCCAAGATAGATAGTGGGGCCAGCCCTATAGACTAGAATTGACACTCGGATTTTCTTTTGCGAGATGTGGAGTTTCTTCATCATGCCAGTTATGAAAGTCTTCAGCTGTTCAAAGTCCTCTTCTGACAGTTTACTGGAGCCATCCATGAGGAAGGCCAAGTCCATCATCTTGCTGCATGAGTATTCACTGGGTGGTAGTTCAACATCCTCCTCTGGAGCAGGTGTTGGCAGCGTTAGGATGTCCTCCATTGGTTTACAGGGTACACAGGTTAAGTTCTTCCCTTCGCATAGACTACAAAAATCACCAGATTTAAGTGTTAAACAAAAGAAATCAACACCTATAATAACACATTACTAACATATAACAAAAGACTGTCCATACAGAAACACAACACCACCAAAATACGATGTGAATTTTTTTTTTTTTACTTGCCTCATTTCCCCACAACTCCCCACAAGGTATTGTACAGCTAAATCCTATATGTTTATGCATGTTTAGATCCAGGAAACATATGACAAACTATGATGTGCTTTGTCAGAGGACACTCTCCTTATAACAGCCCTTGGCAGAACGCATAAAATCTGTGTCTGGAAACTGTCAGGAAACCCAGCTTCAGTAATACGGCTACCTACAAGCCACTGGTGGATGGAACTGGCAGATCTGGTTTGCTTCACAATGAAGCAAAACATGAGGCAAACAGGAGGCAGCTAACACAAAGTAAAATCCTAGAGTACGAAAGATGCTTTTTGCTCTGATATGATTTAGCAGACTCTGTGAGGAGGCTGGGTTTACCTAGATTTTAATCTTGGTGAAAATAACAGCCTTTTTTCTACCTCCAAAGTGCACTAAGTTCCTTTTCTTTTTCCTGACTTATTTTCTTTTGAACACAGCTTTGGAATATCTCCATCCTCTTTTTTTTGTCTCTCTCACCTTCCTCTTATTTACCATGTTCTCTTTTTCCATCCCATTCATTTCTCACATTAAATGATGTATTTAATCTATAGTTTATCTCTTTTTAGTCCTAAGTCTTCCCTCACCATTTCTACTCATCTCCATTAGTACATTTTTCTCTTCACCTTTCCATCTTAGCTCCCATTTTTCTTTTTCCCCCCATCTCTGCCTTTTTCACTATTCATCCTTCTGTACCACCATGAGATTCTTCACCTCTGTCATCCTTCACCTTTTAGGAATTTGTTTATAATTAATCTCTTTCTATCTTTAGAGAAGCTTTAACACTTCTGCCTTTCTAATTCCTGGTTGCATGATTCTCTTAATTTACCAGAATAAGGAACATGGCTGTACTCGTGCACAAGGTGGTACAAACTCACTCAGTATATTTTGCTTGCCTTAATGGACAGTCCAAGAAACAAAATAGGAAAAGCTTATGAAAGAGCAAGGACCAAAAAATGCTTGGTTTCATTGCCAGAGAAAACCTAGGATGTACAAACTAAACAATTCTAGACTGGAAGAAGGTGCCATTCTCCAGGAAAAGACTTCACTTTACACGTGGCATCTTAGTTTAAGTCCTCTTAGTTTAACTGCTATGTTCTTTTCAAGCTGCTTTTAGTATCTTCCTAATTGAAGAATGCACAGCAACTTTTGGCATTAATGTATAGCAACAGAAGATTTATTATTTTAATCCTAATATGAACGAGCCTCTTCTAGTTTCCAATTTCCTTTGGATATTTGCTATAAAATTCATTTTTGTGCAATATTTTCTATTGTTTGTACAGATGGTGTAGGCATCTAAATTAGGTGACAGCTATGCAAAAGGATGTTTCCCTAGTGAGGTAAGTTTTCCTAACGTTCTGAAATCTTTTGTGAGGAGTGGCCAGTGTATCAACATTTAAGATAAATTATTAAGGGCTACAAATATTAGGGAACAGAGGCTCATTTATGAAGACTCTTTTTTGACCTTTTGATGGAATTCAAGGCTCTTCATGTATACTGTTAAAATTTAAAAAAAAAAAAAAATTGATTAGCCTAACAGTCTCATGCCCCGGGTTTACAGCACAGATGTATGCTGGCCCCAGCAAGAGGCCAGAAATTCAAAGTTCATACCCATTCAGAGCTTCTGTGAGGTTAAGAGCATTTGGAGCTAAGGTGTTTTTCTGGGCTAATAGCTGCTGCAGTTTTACAACTCAGTTTCTATTAAACATGGTCAAACTACAAGATGGAAAGCTCTCCTGTACTCACGGCATTAAAAAGGACTAGTGAAAGTATTCATCAAGGGTCTACGCACCCAGAGAACGGCAGATACTACAGGCCATAGCACAATATGTCATTTGGCAGTATGCAGAATGAAAATCAGTGTCTGCTGCGTTGCAGCTGAAGGCACTCATCCTGCATGGTGCGCAGCATTGCACACCCTGCCATTCATTTCATCATATTTGGAAACACATGCATGCAGGAATGAGCCAGGGGATATCATCTTAAAATCTTGGGGAAATTGGTTTTCCAGTAATAACACACAATTCCAACTGCTAATAATCTCAGTGAGTTCTAGATTGAGTGCACATTCAGATCTTGCACAATACACAGGGTTTTTTTAGTACTGGCAGAAGGAATGAATCTGATGGCTTTATTGAGGTTGAATCACACCTTACACAAAAATAAGTGGAACATCTGAAGCCAGTAGGGCCACCTACACCTAGGAAAAGGCCTTCTTGGAAAGCAATTTATGAATTTCACTTGCTTAAATTCATCTGACATCCTATAACCCCTACTGTCACTGAAAAACTTCAGCTTCAGATTGTATCTGGATGGATATTGACTTAAAAGATAGTTCCCAAGCTTCATCTTCAGTGCTATATTTAAAGTTACATCCAAAAACTCACGCAGATGTGCTTCATCTCCCTTCCTTCACCCCACTCAGCTGGCATGCTATTTCAGTGTATAAACCCATCATACCAAGATTGACAGTGCTGTGGATCATCTCTGTCCAAAACTATTCTCTTTCCATGTGGGATTTCGGTATCTCCAACTGCACAAATGGGACAGTCTTCTGGACTGATGCAATCCAGGGATAGTTCATCAAGTATTTTCCCTGTTTCAAAATAGCACAGTAATACAAATATGCCAATTTTCATGATTTGCAAAACTAAACATTGCATTTACCCTGCTACAAAAAAAAAAAAAGTAACAAGGCTTCTGAGTTGGGCTCAATCATTTTGAATACTGTGCTTGTGTTATGGCCACTGCCAGCTTGA
This sequence comes from Eurystomus gularis, assembly GCA_013400335.1. Classification (NCBI taxonomy): domain Eukaryota; kingdom Metazoa; phylum Chordata; class Aves; order Coraciiformes; family Coraciidae; genus Eurystomus; species Eurystomus gularis. Next base: position 370,843 of record VZZY01019037.1, on the reverse strand, counting down.
CACAAAGAAGCATTTGCTTCCTTCATAACCATTTTATTTAGATACTGGAAGTACTTAACTCCGTGCATATTCCACAACAGCCAGTACCATATACATTTAGAACAAAGTATTGAAGATGGCAGGAGAAAATAACATTTTCCTTTTTACATGTATATTAACTTATTTCTCCCTCACTCTCATCAGAGGTACCAGGGCCCAGAATAACTATTTTGTATCTTAAAACATCTATCTTTGCCTTCATGTATTCTCTCTCTGCCATCATGAGCTATTTATTCAGCTGAGTTTTCATTCTCCTTTTGGAATGTGCTTGCTTTTTATTCTTTCCCTTCATGTCTGTCCTTCCTGTTCCCACCCCATATTTCCCATATTTTTTCCTTTCCCCTTTCTGTGAGACATGCTTGGGAACAGTTAAGCTGAAAGCTCAGGCTCAAAGGAGGATGCCAGCTGGGCACTCTCAGGAGCACCAGAGCCTTGGTGGTACTAAGCAGGTCAAGGCAATGGCTTTCCTACACTGCAGCAGCTGCTCTAAAGGAGAGCATTATATGAGTGTTCAGCACAAATTCACATGCTCCTTTAATCACATAGTCAACAACCTCTGTTGCTGCACAGCCCCTAAGCCTCCTATCTTGCTTTCTTATCACCCCTTCCCATCCTTTCTTGTTCTTGCTGGCAGTTTCATTCTCCTCTTCTAGGCACCACTTCTTGCCCTTCACACACTGTGCTCTTTTCATAAACACAAAGCAGGTTGTCTAATCATCTTCTTTCTTACGCAGAAAGAAATCATGCTGAAAACACATCAGTAAGCCAGTTCGGTAGCTAACTGCTACATCTGCATTTTGCAATATCCAGCTTTACCAATCTGCAAATATTTCTGGACTATTTCAAGACCTCCTTTTTAAGCAATAGGAACACTTAAGGGAGGAAAAAAGATTCTCCATCAATACCTACAAGTACCAGAAGTATAGCAGAAAAAGATAAGTCACTGTTTAAAGAAAAACGTGGACTTACCTGTAGGACAGTGTACGTGGCATCCTTCCACACACTGCAGAGGGCACTCCAAGGGCTGTGGGTGCTGGCACGTTATAGGACAAGCAGGACCACAACTATTATATCGCCACTCACATTGGTAATCTAATTCTTGTTTATTCATGTCCTCGCAGCTTTGTGCTATGCAGTGAAAGAATCAGAGGTGAAAAAGAAAAAAGAACAAAATCAAACCAGAGTGCATTCATCATGCCTCTGAGAACTATGACACCAAACTTGTTATAAATTGCACCACATAGACACAGAAAAAGAAAGATTTCCATCTTTAAATAAAAACATTTTTACTACATCCAGTGCAGGCCATTTATTCACACTTACATCTTTTTCTGCATAATGAAATACTTGCTCTAGACCAGAGGTATTTGGTTTTGATAAAAACAATTTCAAAGAGACAAACTTTAAGCTTTAATTAAAATATATATGTATACTACAGAAAACATTTCTTTCTTGAGATTTGTTTGTACCAAATACTATCATATCCCTTTGACTGAGGGAATGTTTTTTCCAGATATGGCTCTGAACATAAACAGAAAAGGGAGTGGAAATGTCACTATGAGCTGCTAGCCCAGTCCCATTAAAGTGAACTTCTCTGGACATCAGTGGGAACAGAGCTCAATGAGAACAGTCTATCTGAGCAAACAACTTATCAATCAAAAGCTTGAATCTTTTCACTCAATTCTTCCACATCTACCCTGTACTTACGGCAAAGAGCTGGTGATCTCCAGTGAACAGCAACACCTTTTTGTGCACAGACATGTGCATAGGCTGCTACAGCATCACAGAAGCAAGCACAGTCTCCAATAGATTCGCAAGCGCAAGTGTCATACATGCAAATATCTATGTAGGGCTCAGGATTCACCTACAAAAGCGAAATACGGAGTGCATTACACTCAGCGATTCCCTTCACCTCCTTCTTGCAGAAATATTTAACCTTCAGACATTTTGGCTGTTCCACTTGCCAAGAGTCGAGGTGCCACTTAAGTCAGTGCAGATCTTTCTGCTGATGTCAGCAAAGATTCAAATCAGGCCACACTGTTGATGTTGCTATAAACACTGCAGTTTATTGTCCCTTGATATTCCACATAGGGATTAACTTCATAAGTTTTGGGGCTCTGTCCCCGTAGCCTCCTGTGCAGCAACTTGGGCAGCATGCACACTCAATGGCATTATTTTAGTTCAGCTCTACCCCCGCCTTATATCTCAACCTTTGTGCTTGACTTCATGTGCCAATCTCTGGGCTTTAGAGCAAAATTTCTCTCAAGCAGAGCTTACTATTAGGTGGTATCCTGCTTTTTTCCATGAAGCATCAGCTACAGGAAAGGGTCAGAGATGAAACTGCCGATTAGTAAGACTCCTCCAAGTACTGTGTGCTGTCAGCACAACCATACTTTCCCCTTGGTTGCAATCAGCGTCAGCACAGATCATGTAGATTTGATAAATGTTGAACACATGACACAATACTCACAAGTTTTTTGCATTCTTCAAAGAGATCCCCAGACAAAATGCTGCATGATGTTTCTACCATCACCTGCTTCACTATGTTTCCATTACACAGTGGAGACATCAAGGTCTGTTCCTGGTTGAGCTTAATATTGCAAGAGACAAGCACACATTGCATTAGCCTCGCCTTCAGGACCTCAGGACTCTTCAAACTGAAGTAAGAGACTCACTAGCACTAGACATTTTTTTCATGGTAAAGGAAATTGTTTCTTTGAGTAGAGTTTCAACCTGTGGTATGACAGGCACAGATCCTGCCACAACAGAACAGAGTAGAGCAGGTTACCTCCTACATTTTCTCCAGCTCTTACTTGTGCACTGCAGTTTCAACACAGACATTCTGATGACAGGATGTCCCACAAATCCTGAAAAATGGTAATTCATAGCTCTACAGAAGGTCTACAAGACTCACATATAATCCATCTTCAGCATACAGTACCCAAGGCCATAGCTGAATAAGAATGCCTCAGTAGTCTCCCCTTCTCCCATTTATCTAAGAACAAGGAACACTGGTATTGACATGACATTTATCAAAGAGACAGTCTGCAGGTTCTGTCCCTTCCCTGTTACACTGAGATGAGTAGCTGCTTCTTCTCAGTCTTACCCTGAGGTCTCACACCTCATTATTGCAACTGTGCGTCAATAGTGTCGTATCAAAAAAGTGACGTTCAGCAAGGTAATACTGGGGCTATTTTACACTTGTACATAATTAGCAAACTAACCCAAAAGATTTCATGTGATAAAAAAATAAATGCTTCATTTTCTAATAATTTAAATATTTTAATGAAAGATCTAAAAAAGGCCTTTTTCCACCCTCTCTCTTTCTGAACATTTAGATGAGCTTCCAAGATAAAGTTTTCAGCCACAAAGTCATCATCTGAGTGATTTTACAAACATCAACTAGAGTTGTCTTCAAGTAGTTTCTTCTCACTTTTTGGTTTGGAAATACTTTTGCCCATAATTATTTGTCAGCTTAAGATAAATTTATTATTCAATTTCATTCTTTCAAAGCACTGTATTTGGTAAAGGGGAAGTATACTCTCATGTGTAGCATAACTAGTACCCCACGAAATCACCTAGTCTCCAGCACCAGTACATAGACAACAGTTTCAGATAGCAGGTAACCTCCTCAAAATTCACAAGCAGCAATTCATGGCAATAAGGTCCTACATCCCCTCCTGTATCTTGCTTTTTCAGTTCAAGACTCTTCAATCTGAAAATAATAACTGAATGCTCTTTAAAAAAGATCAAGAAGCATATAGAAAGAAATTAACTGTGCATTCAGTTGTTCATAAACAGTCTACACAGAATAAGACTCAAGATGCAGAAGTTTGGATAGGGAAATGCAAAATTTTAATCTGAACTCTCCCTGTATGAAAATTACAGCTGCAGGTTTTTTTAGATTAAGCTCTAAAATGAGATTTCCAGTTATATAGATTTCAAGCATCTGGTCTGGCAAACTATGAACAGCCTCTACTGTACAGATTGGCTATTTTAACATTCATCTGAAGCCAGGCAGTGCAGGGACCTAAAATAAGTTAATTGATCTTTTATCACATTTCAAGAAATAATATTATTTGGCAAAAATACATGGGGAAGGAGTTAATTCCTACTTATTTTTATCCTTTCAAACCTCTTTGGCCACTCTTGAGTGATACCGTAACCTGTATTAATTAGTTTTCACAGTTCATTCACCATCACCTTTTCAACATCAGCACAGTATGGATTAACTTTCCAGGAATTCCCAAAGTCAAATGGATCAACTTCAAGATGTTCATTGCTGCTGGTCAAATCATTGTTTTGGATTCCATCAAAATTTCCACACAGACCACACACTTGATCCTTGCAAGGAAAAAAACACAAAATATATAAATCTTACGTCTGCAGTCTGGCTTTGGGTTTTGTTAAGAAGTCTTTTTAGCATAGTGCTTTAATGGCACAAGGCCTAAAACCTGAATTGTCCCTGGCTTGCCAAGTTCATCAAAATAGACATAGTCTCTCACAGAGAATGCTACGCTCCCGTTCCCTTTCTGCTTATTTGAACGTAGGACCATACTGTCTCCAAGGACTCCAAGAAGCAAGACAATTCTGATCTGCGGTGCCTATTGGCTTTATTTGGAGTATGTCCCTATGATCCCACTTTTGGAGATTACCGTCCTATCGCCCTCACTAGCAAATCTGGTTCCTTATACTGCTGCTCTCAAATACAGAGGAAATCACTCGAGGCATAGTTATTCTGAGGCATCATAGCATTCATCCTTTCTGTCATAGCTCCACTCCAATGACCTAGAATTTACCCCTTACAGCTGAACTACGGGGAAAGTAAGCAACTCTTACGGTATTACAATAGAATCCCTTCATTTTCAAGCGAGTGCCTAATGCTCCATGGAAATCTATCAGCATGTCTGCATTAAAAAAAATGCTGTCCCCCAGAGACAGGGTAAGTGCATTCTTCAGTGAGTGTAAGTAGCAAAGCAAAAAAAAAAACCACTTACTTTGAAATTGCCTTTTAAGATAACTGAGACTCCCATGGCCAGATCCCAGGTCACACTGATGCTTTTGCCCAGTAAAATGATGTAGTAACGTCCAGATTTCATGACTTCTAAACGACTGTCATCTTTAGGAGGTGTCTTGATGTTCACCTGAACAAGAAAAGCACATTGTGCTATTGAACATGTCTCTAATTACATGTAGGTCACTTTTCCCAGTGGGACATGTGCTCATAGGTAACAGCTATTTTCAAACATGCTGTTCTCCAGAGAACAGATAGTTCCTGCACACTGTACAGATGCTCTGGAGCACCTGCAAAACTGTAAGCAAGGTATGGGTAAGGGAATGTTTACAGGCTGGTCTCTACACTGAAAAATTTCTGTGGATAAATTATTGCCTTAAAAACAACACTCCTGAACAGCAAATTGGGATGCAAGTGCCCTATTTCAATCTCATCACATTTCTATAATTTTTAATGTGGCAATGTCCCTTGAGCTCCTGGGGTATAACATACACATACCACAAATGCTGACACACAAAGTAATGACTGCTAAACAGAAGGAGAGCTGATAAAGAGAACGGGACAGGATATACCCAATTAACAATCAGTTTAGTATCAGGTCGATGGTTCACTGAATAATTACATTGTATTTTTATTTCAACTTTTTAAGAAATGAAAAATTCCGTGGTCCTGAGGCAGGTATCAACAAAAGGGTTGGCTAGGTTTAAGTGTAATGTGAACTGGGAGAAACACATCAATAAGTGGCCTCTGGAGGGGCAGAGCCTGATTCTGAATTCAGAAAGAACTTTTTTCCCAACCAGTTACACCAACAGGAAAAATCCTGAGAGATTCTTTTCAGTGTCTCTTTATTTTTCCATGACTTTCACTTCCCCTGTGTGCCTTTTTCTCTTTCCATCTGGCTGCAAATTTACTGCCTCCAGCTACTAAGAATTTAAGAGATTAATTTAAAATGCTTTCTTTCACACCATAATCCTCTTTCAAGGCAAACTCTAATAGGATTATTAACCACATTTGGAGAGAAAGGTCTGGCATAGCTTTTACTTTAAGCACCATTAATGCATTAACTGAAAACTGCTTAATTGTGGAAGAAGCAGATGAAAACTTTCAACCAGTACAAAAAGTGGTTAAAAGCAAGGGAGAAAGAGGAGCCCACAAACCATTCATCCACTCCCTGACTTGAGGGCAAAATATGTCTTTACTCTACTATTCTTTCTTGCTCAACTCAGCAAAAGCTCAGCACCGTAATTCAATTCTCTTCGTCTCTAGGTTATTATCAGAAAACTTTATCCCCAGAGAAGACAGTTCACATCCTCCAAGGATCACCTAAAGAGGACCTTCAATGTCTTTAGGGAAGAACATGTTAAAAAAATACTTTGGGAACTTGAACCTTTTTCATCTTCTCCTATGCCAAATATTTTACTACACAGTCTGGTCACACTTGGTCACTCAACTTCTAAATATCTGTCTTTCCAAATTCAGGCAAAAACCAGAAGGGGACAAAGCTGAGCTAGGAGGTTGACCTAAATTACAGAATTTCTATGTTTATGGAGGCTTTCTGCCCATCTATGAAGTCATAAACTTTTGACCTTGCAAACTGGCAGATTTCTTTGTTTCAGAAAAGCAAAAATGATTTCATGATATTTTAAGGTTTTTTTAACGTGAGCCAGAATTGTAACATCGAGATGCTTCGATTAGCCCCCATTTACTTAAAACTAGAAGCTGCTCTCAAAACAATATCATCTTAAAACAATGCTGCTTGGAAACATTATAATGGCAAAAAAAGACTAGATTCTCCTGCTTAAGTCCAAGGATTTTTTGTGGAAAAGGAGCATAGGAAGTCATCACTGGGTGAGAATTTGCCTAGAAGTATTCATATCAGTTATTTTTCCTCAATATCTTCTATGGTTGCTGCTATTTCTAAGAAAACCTGCTGTAGATATTATTACACTGAGGTTTCAACTCTCTAGGAAATACAGCAAAAAATTCAGTCAAGGTCACGTGGACTGTCTCATGATATAGACCTAGCTCTTGTAAGGACATACTCTTTCACGAACCAAACACCTCCTGTTGCTGGAGTTTCCTAATCACCTCCTGTCTTTTCTGGCCCTTCTTTAGGTATCCAAAGAGAATCAGGGTTTTTCTGAAAATCTGTCACCTAAAGAAGCTTTCAGACAAAGCCTGGCTCTATGGAATGATCCCTGCACTACTCTTCACCCCTCCTCAGGTAGTAGTAGTACTCTTTAGCAGTAGAAATAAGGAACTGCTTGGGCAACTAACACGTCCTATGTTCATTCCTCCAGCCACCAGAAGCCTACATGAATCATACGTTCTCAAGGTCCACTGCAAAGACACTATTAATAATGGTCATGTTTTACACGTTCCTGTCAAGTATCCATGCCATGCTGGAATTTGCAGGGTATGGAAAACCTGGTACAGCTTTGTATGTTAAGCCAAAACAAGACAAATGTAGAGGGGTTTCACATTTCACTGGGAACATTTTTGCAAATCTCTGGTCCAGATGCCAGTTCAGAGCACAGTACTTCTGAAAACTGAGCAACTGAAATGCTATAACACACTGTAGCTCTGATGTTTGAACACATAGACTGTCTTGTTATAGTGCTAAAGGCAAAGAGCTGAACTCTGCCCTTTGGAATGCTTGTTTCCTGACATAAAGGGACATGGGAGGTGGAAGTGATTCTTGGTCAATTCTTCAGTGCTTGTTGGTAGGAAAGGGGGGAAAAAGAAGAATCCAGCCACATAGGTCTTCCATCTGACAATTTATCAGGGGAAAGGATAGTGATCCTTGTTCCAGCCATGACTTCTTTTTTCACTGTCTGCTTAGTCCTTCAGATGGCTGAAATCGGTTTGAAGTTTTACTAGTTTTACTAGTCATGAGACAGCCACTTCTTAGTTCTTCTTCACACTTCATCTTGCTTGAAATACTCAGATCTCCCATGCTGGGAAAAAGCATTCTTCATATGAGCTTGCATTGAACAGCATTCTCATTCTTATCAGAGATAAATTTACTGGTACCAACCAGAAATATCAAAATGGCATTATACTTCTGGGAGCAAAATGGATCATTCTAATCCTGCTAATCTGTTCATTTAATGATCTAATTTCCAAGAATCATGGAGCATGAGGTCATTCATGCCTCATCTTACTAAACAACCTGAAATTGTTCTCCCCAAAAAAGTGAAAGAAAGAGAACAGAAGTGTACATACGTTTCCATTAAACAACTCTATTTCCCCACTTTCATACAAAATGATAACCCTTTTGGTGCACTTTTCTCCAGTGAAGCCACAGCCTTCATTTGAAATTAGTATCCGGAATGTTCCAGAGTCATCCTTGCAGAAATCCTATCAGATGAAAATAAATGAATGAGTCATTGACATGAAACATTTGAAAAACACATACAGAACTACGAAGAAAAAAGGAAGCCTCTAAAAATACCCTGTGTAATCTGTGGCCAGTAGGTTATTCATTGGCATGCTAACTGCTCCCATATTAATTAATTTTGCACTTAGCCTTAATATCCATGTAGTCCACCCCTTCAAGAATGAGGTACACTCTGCCAGTGACACACACATGCATATTTTGCAGGGTATTCTTTGGCAGGGAGAATCCATGCCATTACAGTATCTGTGATATTTTAAAGATGTACAGTGGGTACAGTGTACATCTTAATACACAGATCTTAATTGATTTAACAGTGAAAACAAGACTCTGCAGCTTTAATAATAAAATAAAAATATAAACCTAAAAGGTTAGGTTAGAAAGAAACCAGCTGCACAGTCTTGAGCAAAAAGTTTGATGCCCTTGTTTCCCTACCTGTACATGAATAATAACCACAGTAATATCAACCTATTTCCTGGAAAGTAATTATGTAGTTTAAAGTATTGATTTTCTTTTACGTCAAATATTTCTGAGATGCATGGAGGGTTAGTACTACATTTACATGGTGACTCTTGACTCTCAGGCCTTTTAGTTTTTTGGGGTTTTTTTTTCAGCACACACCTTTTAAGAAAAAGGCCCTGCCTGTAGTTCTCTGTCACCTGAGGAAAACAGATCATATTTCCATTTTAAGTAGTTTTGTAGGACTGTATGCTATTAACTGCCCATTAGAACCCTTACACAGAGCTCTCACTAGTGTCATTCTTCTAAGGTAATCCAGCTGGCATCAGGGTGGGAGCATATTACAAAGACCTAGCTAGAGACACATTGATCACATTTTCCTGCCCAAGGAGAACTTCAAGGAGGAATGTGCCTTATGAAAAGGGTCTGCGGTGAAAAGAGTAGCACATACAAGAAACATGTCGCTTGTAACTGCAGAAGACTGTTGTTACCAATTAACAGTGGATTCACCTAGCCTTAGACCAAATTTCCAGCTAAATCCTTTTGCACACACGTTTTTAAACACACAATGATTCCTATCTGTAGATAAACCTTAATCTTATTTAACTCTAAATTTCTGGCTGCTCCCAAGTTGATGTTAGTGTGCTATGCCTTTATCCACCTCTCCTCTTTGCTGCAAAGAAAATGGGTATTGCGCTCCAAACAGGTTAGTTAGTGCATGGAGAAGGATAGTGACTTTGATGAACGAGCATTTCAGGAAGGTTCACCAAGCACTCCTTGTCTCACACAGTCAGCCAGTAAGCCATCATTACAGGATAAAAAGGCTAGTAGAGAATGAGAAAAGATGGATTTATAGGTCTCTACAATTCCCTGTTAGAGATGAGATTCAGAGAGCTCCTCTCTGTACCATGCTGCTATCATATGACTTATGACTGCCAGCTAGACACTTGACAACCTGACTCATTTCTCTAGACCACAATGCAAATTTCAATGTTCTCAAGGCATCTTTGAAGTAATGAATAAGCTCTGCTCTCCTCCACCATACATCTGGCTTAGTAATTAAGAATACTTTACTGTGACTTATCCAAACATTGAACTTCTTTCCTGGTGCAAAACATCTTATATATTATCAGACAGCTTTGGCATTTGACATGTTCTTACCTGAACTAATACATATTGACAGTTTCCTGGAAACTTGTATTTCAATCCATCAAATGTCAAATAATGAGCAGTACCAATAACAGTGCAAGTGCCATCACACGTATTTTTGGTGCACTCCCACTTTCGACCATGGCACACACTGTAACAGAGAAACTGAGTCAGTGACAGTTATCATCACTTCCAATGTTTATAATAAGCAAGAGAATGCAAGGTGCTTTAGGCAAAGCACAAAAGAAAGTTTCTGCCTCCAGGAACTCATGATTTGAAGACTCTCCAAAAGATACACAAGGGGTTATAAGCCTTTTTCCTGGGCCTTGGGTCAAGGAATAACCCAGACCAAACCGGAGCATTGTTCCCCTTAACCCAGACATCAGCTGAAGCTTTGTGAAGAACCTTTCCAGTTTTTTGTGCTTCTGGCCATCCTCAGGTCTGTCCCCAGCAGATCCTCTCTGTGTTTGGCCTTGAGAAGGTACTCTTAGAGAGCTCCATGCCTGTGATGCTGGAAACCTTCTCTAGCTAGACTTCCATAAATGTGTTACACTACTGTGCATCAGGTGACAATCTCATTAACATAAATTAGCATATGTTCACATTGGTTGCGTAAATCCAAATAATCCATTGACACGTTAAGTGAATAAGGAATGTGTTCCCCTTTTTCTTACAAGCTGCATGTAGGAGTATGTGTTTTTTGAAACTCCCATTACAAACAAAGGCCTGGACAAAGCCTTCTAGAATATTTTGTACTACTATTGCTATTTTATTTTTTATATGCTGCTCTGCATAACCTTTTAGAAAAACAGATTGATTACTCTCTAACGACCATTAGAGGTTAAATATGAAGTATAACATCAGCAACCTTGTTTTTATTTGCAGTACTCTCCCATTTCCTCCCCCATTAAAGGCCAAAATAGTAGTAAAATTAATATCCAACTGATGCTGAAGGACACATGCTTACTCTAGTGATCAACTTCTGTGACCAAGTAACCAGGACTATAATTCAGTCTGCCCAGTGGCTTTTGCTCAGATGATATACTTAAGTATAATACCATCCTTCTCCAAAAAGGACACAGTTCTTAAATAAAATCATTCTTCATGATAGTTTATCTGACCTAGCAATTGGAGATATTACCTCACAGTCTGATAAGAACACGCATATGAATAGAAATATTTCTCTGTACATATATATATACACATATACACACACACAACCCCCCTCTGAAGAATGCCCTAGGGTGTGATACTGTCCTCTGAGGTCTCCTGCGGTGATCAGATCAGAACATCCACCCTACAGGAGAATTCAAGTTTGGCAACATACAAACAGGGCTCCAAGCTAAATCTCAGCTTAGGCAGCAGGAGTTGTGACTCCTGATTATGAAAGGAGATACACCAGTGGTTCCCTGCCTGTATAGCTTGCAAGTGGTGGTGTTGAGGACACCTCCTAGACTTCCTCACAAACACAGAATATGCCAGACAAAAAAAAAGGGGACATCCTGACATGCAGAGCAAAACAAGATGCTGACTTGGTTTTTCAGGGGGAGGGGAACGCTGAAGAGCAGTCAGACGCAGGGTTAATGTCTTGATATCATTATACCTGTGTTACTGTAGCAGCTGTACTGCACTGTCATCATTGCACAAAATCAGTGATGCCATGATCATAGAATCATTTAGGTTGGAAAAGATCTATAGGATCATCAAGTCCCACCTTGATCCCATCTCCCTGACCTGGTCATGGTTTTGAAAGCCTCCAGGGATGCCACCTCCCTGGGCAGCCTGTTCCAATGCCTAACCACTCTTTCAGTAAATAACTTCCTCCTAATATCCAAGCTCCCCTGGCACAACTTAAGGCCATTACCTCTTGTCCTGTCATTAGTTACTTGGGAGAAGAGACCAACACCAGCCTCACTACAACCTCCTTTTAGGTAGTTGTAGAGAGCAATGAGGTCTCCTCTCAGCCTCCTCTTCTCCAAGCTAAACAATCCCATTTCCCTCAGGCACTACTCATATGACATATTCTCCAGACCCCTCACCAGCTTGGTTGCACTTCTCTGCACCTGCTCCACCACCTCAATGTCTTTCTTATCCTGTGGCACCCAGAACTGGACACAGTACTCAAGGTGCGGTCTCACGAGTGCCGAGTACAGGGGCACAATCACCTCCCTACTCCTGCTGGTCACACCGTTTCTGATACAGGCCAGGATGCTCTTGGCCTTCTTGGCCACCTGGGCACACCGCTGGCTCATGTTCAGCTGGCTGTCCTCCAGCACCCCCAGATCCTTTTCCACCAGGCAGCTTTCCAGCCACACTTCCCCAAGCCTGGAGCATTGCTGGGGGTTGTTGTGACCAAAGTGCAGGACCTAGCACTTGGCTTTGTTAAACCTCATACAGTTGGCCTCAGCTCATCTATCCAGCCTGTCCAAATCCCTCTGCAGAGCCTTCCTACTCTCAAGCAGATTGACACTCCCACTTAATTTCATGTCATCTGCAAATATACTGAGGGAGCACTCAATTCCCCTCATCCAGGTCATCAATAAAGATATTAAACAGGATCAGCCACAGAACTGAGCCCTGGGGGACCCCACTTGTGACTGGCCACCAACTGGGTTTAACCTTGTTCACCACAACCCTCTGGGCTCAGCCATCCAGACAGTTTTTAACCCAGTGAAGAGTCCACCTGTCTACACCGTGAGCCATCAGCTTGTTCAACAGGATGCTATGGGAGACAGTGTCTAATGCCTTACTGAAGTCCAGGCAGACAACATCAACTGCCTTGCCCTCATCTGCCAGGCGGTCACATGGTCACAGAAGGAGGTCAGCTCAGTCAAACAGGACCTGCCCTTCATGAACTCATGCTGGCTAGCCCTGATCCTCCGAATGATGAAAGGGACAGAGTTCTTTTTCTGTTTTGCTCCTCTTGCACTTTTTGCCTTTAGTTTTTCTTTATTGTTTTGTGTTTTGGTTTGCTTTAAAAAAAAAAACAAAATAAAACAAAACGAAGCAAAACAACAACAAAAAAACTCACACACATTGAATACCATTTAAAATATGGTCAAAATGCAAAGAAAGCTAATTTTCGTATTTTGGTGTAACTCAATTGGTTTCAGTGTAATTATACCAGTGTAACAGACAGAAGGAAAAATAGTAGGGCTCCTGGACTTCATGATGATACCAAACAAGCCATACTCAGCACCAATCATTACTAAATTTCTGAGAGTTTCCAAGAACATTTGAATCCTCTCATTGTTGTGATACATAATAATCTAAATCTCACATGGCACTCTCATAAATAAGGCTCAGGGAGGTTAAATATGCTCATGTTAAAATGCGGGAAGTCAAGAAATAAAGGTATGAAGAGACTTCCAAGCATCTGCCCTGTTTTCTTGTCCTTTTCCAGAGATACCCTGGAGAACCACAGGTCTTGCTACAGAAGCTGCAGTGATAGAAGTGGATCCTTCCCTTGGCATCCACTGGCTTTTGACCAGTGAAACAAATTGATTTGCTAACTACCAAGAGACTGAACAAACAAAAAACAAGGTCAATGAAGCATAAAATCTGCTCACTCTTCTGTTTGTTATTAACTTGCAGGAGTTAGAATAGCAAATGACACCATATGTAATAATAATTTAATAATCTAATAAGCAATATCTTGCTTGAGTTTGGAGAAACATTCATCTACTAAATGCTATATGAATGCAGATGGACACCATCACTGCCCCATGGATTTTCTAATCAAGCTCTATAAGGGCAGAGAAAAGAGAATTCTATCCCTGCTTTACAGATGTAAAAACTCAGGGATAAAAAACCTGAACCACTTTCCCAAGATCAAATTGCTAACCAAAGAAAAACTGGGTACTGAACAGAATTCTCTAGTAATGCCTTAACTCAAGCATAAGTGTTGTTTAATCTTGATAACACTTCACAGGATAATAAATATTACGCAATACATTTTCTTCAAAGAATGAAATTTCAGTAAGATGAAACCCATTGCACCCTCTGCTATTAAATTGGTACTAATAGGTGGAGCAAAACCAAGACTTTGTATATATGTGCACAGACAGATTATAAGTACGTCGTGTAGCAAAATTCAGATTAGCAAATTTCTGCTATGCACTACTTGACAAATGTTATTCCAAAATTTTCACTGAGCTCTGCAATGAATTCCCAATACATAGCATAACAGAAGTTTTGCCACTGGCTTAGACTTGGAGACATTCCGTTGTTCATGAATTAGGGTCTCCCATATGTCAAGTTGAATGTAAATGCCAAATCTGACACCTCTGGCTCATATATTGAGTTTGCAGGTGTTCACATCTGGCTAAGAACAAGTGAGAATGAGAACTCCTGCACAGCAGTACAAAAAGAAAAAAAACAAAGGAAAAGGAAGATCTGACCTCCAAAATGCAGACTCTCAATTCTTTTAATTCTCAAAGCAATACTAATTTCCTATATCACTTTCTAAATGACATTTGACTTGATATTTGCTGAGAACTATCATGAAACTTTTCAAAGTCACATAGTTCAAAAAAGCCCTATTGATATTTTTTAATCTTCAATTTTACTTTCACATTCAAGAAAACTGCCTAAAATGAGAGGTAGAACTTTTCATCTATGAGAAAAAAAATGCAATTTCTAACATTTGCTTGACTTGGATATTGAAGAAAATTTATATATTAGAGGAAATGTCATTCACAGTGACATTGTCAGAAACAAAAAGGCACCTACAAGAATGAAGCAATACGGTTATAACTATTTTAAGATTGAAGATTGTAATAAGGACTGAAAATAAGACTGTTCATGGTTATTGCGAAGAATCCTAGGATTTTTTCACCTTATTGTTCTTGTTTCAGGAAAGTCTTAATTGTGTCTGTTTTTCATGCTGAATCACTTTTTCCTAGATGCAATGTAAGCAGATTATAGTACAAGTATCTATATAAAAATGTTAAGTTCTCCAGCTTCTTCCCTTCATACCTGCTTTTCCCTAGGTCTAGTTATAGTACATAATTCACAATGTAATATGTGGCAGCAAAGGGAAAAAAAAAATTAAACAAATCACTGGAAGGTCCATATTTTCATATAAAACCATAAAACCTTATATCCAAGTCTAACTTAGACTACTTAGGAGCAGTCCACTAGTTTAAAAATACAACACCTGAAATCACTGTTTGCTCAGAGATCAATGCGCAAAACAAAAGCCACACTAAATGACTCTAATGCTGCAGATTCTCCAATCCAACTCCACCCAGTCATACAGAGGGTAATAGAAACACTGCTCCTGGGGGTGCCACAGAGCTGGGTGGGGACACTTCAGGTAGAATTTAAGACAGATTCTGAAGTCTAAGTTCAAAGAGAACAGAGTTCCCACACTGCTGGTGGCTGGACATCCTACACTTTGGACTCTTCGAGCTCTACAGGAAAGAGCCACCATTCCCTCCACAAATACACGTGGAGAGTAAAGCACCTTCAGCGCAGCAAGCATGCTGTGCAGGCAGAAGCCAAGAATTGTCCAGCAGGCAAATACCCTATACCTTACCCAAGGCTGTGCTGAGGGCTCCCCTCCATGCAAATCTCACAGCCCAGCACTTTCTTTTGAAGCTACAAATTATATTTCAAGAACAAACCAGGATAGATAGGGATGTGGTTAATAGATGCAGCTCTTACTCTTTTCTACTAAGAAGATATCACCAGCTCCCTCCTCTTTTTTCTTTTTTTTTTTCTTTTTTAAAGATATCAATATACTGAGCACTCATTTGAGATATGAGGGGTCAACTCTGTTTCTGCCTGATTCTTTAACATTTTCCTCCTATCATACTACAGCTGGCATATCATACCCCTTCTGCTGATGCAGGTTTCAAAAGGACTGATTTGAAGGGCTCCAGACAGCAAAAAAAGGGAAGCATGACAGCAGAGCTTATTAATAAAGTGCAGGCTCCATTCCTCCCACCCCAGAAGAGCTCCTATATCGTTATTATAGAATCATAGAATGGCTTGGGTTGGAAGGGATCTTAAAGACCACCTAGTTCCAACCTCCCTGCCACAGTCAGGGACACCTCCCACTACACCAGGTTGCTCAAAGCCCCAGCCAACCTGGCCTTGAACACCTCCAGTGACTGAGCATCCACAACTTCCCTGAGCAACCTGTTCCAGTATCTCATCAACCTCATAATTTCTAATCTAAATCTATCCCCTTCCAGTTTGAAGCCAAGATCAAGCAGCCAATCCACTAGCTAGTGGCTACAGAGGACCTGCACATACACACAAACTACCTGTTTGTAAGGTACGAGGTACAGTTTGCCAGATATTGTACTTGTCTTTATGCAGCATGTGAAGAGAATATGGTTTTCTGTACAACATATGCATGACTACACTGCAAAATCTGACTTCATAGATCTGTTAAGCAAACAATATTTGTTTTATTAAAAACACATTAGGTGCCCTAGAGAAAAAGCAGTTTCAGTGGCTCACCAGGTGTTGCAGTCATTAGTCACTGTCTCTCCCTTGGCATATTCTCTTCCGTTGTGAAAACAGGGGCATCTCTCAAGAGCAACACACTTGTTTTCATGTCGAACCTACGCAAAACACAGTTTGTCAGCATGCAGGTCCATTGGTATGTGCCAGTACATAGAGAAGTAAGCAAAAGAACACATGGATAAAGAATAAAAGAAAGTAGAGAGGAAATGATTCAAGACTATCTTAAGGTAAGAAAGGTACAGCATTGCTAATATTTTTTCCCATGGACAGAAATAGAGCTATGGGCACATAAATCACTGTCTTGCTTCAGGAGCTGAACACCAGCTTAAACTTCTGGGAGAACAGATTACAGTATAAAAGAATGTCATGATGGGAAAGTCCAATTTGATGAAAACCAGAATGCAGCAAAGATAAAATAGGCTAACTTAAACATGGAAAGCAGGTGCATAGCACATGCCTCTCACACACAACAAACTGAAGGACAGCCTACCAGAAATGCAGCCAGATGCAGGGCTCAGCTGGGCTAAAAACTAAAATATGAACACTAAGGAGGAAACAAGGAGCCACAGTGCCAGAAGAACCCAAGTGCAAATGCAGATCCTGTTTTCACAAACAACAGCCCCCCAGCAAAACCCACCATCCTGTCGACTTGCCTCTGAAAACTGCAGTAGTGACTCATTTTCTTTCAAATCCCTATTTATTTCCTATAAGATAGGATAAATATCAGTTCCCTTGAGACATTATTCCACTCTTACAGGCTCTGTTGCTGGGAAATAGAGAATTACATTCCATCTGCAATTTTTTTCTTTTTCACTTTTACCCTACTGATCTTAGATTCTCTTTGTAAAACAACAAGCCATTTGTCCCACTGCATCAAACAAACAAAAAACCTCCAACCAAAAACCAAGGACAAAAAAAAAAAAGTAAGTAATGCCTTCAGACAATGCCATTTTTTCCATTCCTCTTCTCTGTTTTTTCTATGATTACTCCCTTTCCACTTTGAAGACAGTCAGTTTTAGAGAATCAAACAAAACCAAGGCTGGCTATGCTGTTTTTTCACTTGGTCATAGCTCTGCAAAGCCAGGGGTAGGTTTGGCTCTTGCTTCATGGAATGCTGAAATGATGGGTGCTTCCCCACCCTCTCATTCAAAAACCACAAAATATCACCTTCCCACTTTAAACTCTCTCTATAAAACCATTAAAATACTTTCTTTTTTTTACCATTAAATATGGGCCAATGAGATCAATGTAGTCTGAACGCCAGGTTAATAAAGTAGAACAGCTCTGCCTTTTCCTATGGGACCTAGAACTGCCACAGGGAACTAATAAAAGGGATTTCACAGCCCAGAGACCCTTCATTCGTATGCAGCTCCACATGCTCTGTGGCTTATGGAGAACTATATTATGCCAAATAAACTCAAACCAATAGAAGCAAAATGGAAACAAAGAAATGCTTTTCTAGATGATAGAGCTGGGGCTAAGCCTCAGACTTAATCTCCACAAAGGATGGAGAAAAAGCGGGCCAGAGATGACCATATGTTTCCAAGGGTGTTTAATTTCTTCCTTCCTGGTGGCATTCAGGAAAAAAAAAAAAAAGAAAAAGAAAAAAATCAATATACGATTTCACGTTCATGGCTGCACTTTGAGTTTTTCCACAGCATTCAGCAACACAGTTCACAATAGATTTGAGGGCTAGCCTCTGGATACAAAATTTGGGATTAGACATGTGGTTAGTGAAAGGAAGATCAGGACCTTTTCTACTTGCTCCCTCACACATAGACATGAAACTAGTTAGAGCCTAACCCCAACTAGAAAAAAATCAATAGACTGGTATTAGTAGTTCCATCAGAAATATATGGCCACCATGCAGCTACAGCACAGCAACTGTTAATCCACTGTCTGAACACTGCAGATGAGGTGGGTGGGATTTTGAAAGCTAGACGTAATACCCAAAGTGGACTAACTATTTTTGCTGCAAAACTCAACAGAGTCTGGTTTTGTTAATAGCAACATACAATCTACCGGTCATGTTTACAACACATCCAAAAGCTGGTACACCTGGCAGCCTAAGGTCATGCTGTGTTACAAGTCTGTCAAGCTCAGTACCATGTGCCACAAGGCTAGTGACATTATTCACACACAGCTGGACTTTCTGTGGATGTGTCTCTATCCATTGAGGGCATTTAATACAGGAGATCTAACAGTCCTGAGTACCTGAGATGATGGGAGGGACGAGTGTTGGGGAGGCAACCACAAGAAAAGACACAGGTTTGCAATGAGAACAGCTGCTGTTTGCAACATCTCACACCCTTATGATGATGCTCCTGAGAGTATGTCTGTGGGATTTTAAATGGTTCACTAGCTGATGATCCTCCCCTCCTACTTGGGGATCTGACAGAAATGTACATCATTTCCTTGCTCTGTCTTATTAATTGTTAAGCCTTGACAAATCTTGCAAAAGGAAGGACAGTATCACAGATTTTAGAACCCTTGAGATTCTTTCCCCCTAAACTCTGCCTTGATAAGGCTGAATTTTAATCTCTCTTGGTTGACACATGAGTACCTCATTGTCAAGGGAAGCTCAGATTTTCACTCTGTTCCTCCTGATACACCTGAGGGCTTCAGTAAAAAGTCAGCCAAAGGTATAAAGGAGTATGAGATTAAGCAAAGGAAGTAGATCAGATTAGAACCCAATAGCTGATATATTCTAACTAAACAGCCTGTCACCATGCCTGTGCAGACAGAGACAAGTCAAAATATATTAGGACAGACCACTCAACATGTGCTGGTTTACACCTCTCTTTCTTATGTTACCTGTATGCTTCTTACATTTGCTTTAAGAAGCATTATCCTTCAGCAGATGCACATACCAGAAAGCTGGTACCCAGCTCCCCATGAAGACTCTGCCATGTTATTTTATAGGATAAGCCTACACTGAAGAAAGTACAACAGAGCTAGCAGGAAAATAAAAATATCACTCTAAGTTTCTGTTGAAACAGTTTGGAAAAAAAAACCCTTTCAAAAAACTTTTCTGATTAGAAAATTGTTTTGTTTGGTTTCAAACACACAGTTTTAGAAATAGTTTTATTTCAACAGCCATAATACATTCAAATGTTTCATTTCCATTTTAAACCTTCATTTTTCTTCCGTTGTTGGAAATAGAAATAAATTATTTTTCTAGTTTTGAAGTGTCTGGATTTTGTACTTTGATTGTTCTGCTCCATTTTTTCCCCAGAAAGGTGGTTAACACTCCATTTGTATATTTATTAATATTTTCCAATGGGAAAAACCTGAAGCGCAGTAAACTAATCTGAGAAAGCATATTTTTCCCCACACTTCTGCACATATGTTACGATTTGTCTTTTCTGCTCTGCAAAAGGGTGACAGATACAGAGAATTTCCCACCCTCCAGATGATCAAAGACAGAAAAAGAATTACTTTTCATGACATATTGAATTTTTTTTCAAGAAATTAGAACAATATAAAATATTAAGTCAAGGTGAACTTGAATACTTATTTTTCAGTTGGAAGAAATTAATTTTCACCTGCGTTTTCTGAATGGGGAAATAATAGATTGATTGCTTGATGGATTGGTAATTTCTCACCCCAGCAAATTTTCCAATTCAGATCTAGGCAACTGCAGCATCACATCCATGAACAATGCTTGATTATTGTTTATTATTTTTTGTATATGTAGTTTAAACTTGTCAGGCAATTTGCGCATACATATTTTAAGACTATGGATCCTCTGTTTAATACTGATTGCCTAGCTAACTGATCTGTAAACGCCTCATTATATACATAAGGATAACACTGCACTTAAATACATACTAACTGCTACATATACTTGTAAATTGCATTGGAGAGTTGTTTACGTAAACTGTATATATTTGACAATGTTTCCTGATGGTATGAACTATTTCAGAGAAGCAAGATGACTAGGTTTTTGGCTAATAAGTTGTCCATGACCATTCATAATTTTCATATACTACAAACCACAAAAAAAAATTCAGTAAAATGGCACAATTTGTTACTGAGTGATATGTGCAAATACTTACTGACATAAACGTTCAGTAATCTGTTACTTCCCACAGACATTCCCACCCACAGTGGCTCACCTTTGTGAGTGCTTGTAAGTTAAACAGGATTACAGAACACCAACGAGGAAGACTGACAGGTAAAACAAACAGTAATACTTTTTCTGGTCCATTTATTGCTCAACTCTGTTGGTACAAGTCTGGAAAACACTTTGCAGAGCCTTCCCTCCGTGTGCCCAGGTAGGGTGTGGCAGGATGGAAAGGAGAACCTGGTCACGCCCCTAAATTCTTCTGTCTTTGGCAACTGATACCAGGAGCACATTGCAGAATGCCGAAATAAGGAAAAAGCATCCCCCAAAACATCCTGGTTAGGTACCTATTGATACTGCTTTTTGAAAGTGGTAGGTTTTCAATAGGTACTACCTATCGAAACTGCTCTTTCATAACAAGCTGGCAGGTCCAGTGGAACCACAAACCAGGAGTCTAACACGTGGCAAAGGGCATCCACGTAATGAAAGCACCAAGCTTGATCCTGCCTTTGCATGGCCATGCTTACAACAAAATAATCTATTTACTGGCTTCTCAAATCATGTCTTTGAGAAACACAAATCTCACCATTTTTATTCCCTGCCAGATGGGAAGCCAATGAGAATAAGCAATTATAGACTGAATTTAGTGCAAGATTGAACCATACTGTCATCTAGCGGACAAAGAAATTATTTCACTAGTTGTTCGGGGTTTTGTCTTATTTTGGGGTTTTTTGGTTGGTTTTTTTTTTTAAATACTGGGCCCGATTCTTCTATCCAAAACCTGACGAACCATTTTGCTGACTTCAGGGGTGCATTTCACATCACTGCAGAGTCAATTAGAGTTTCCAGTTTTCCAGCTCCAAAATGCCAAAGAATTATTCTCCTAGCAAGAATTTTATGAAAGAATTGTTTGAGTGGTAGTTCCAACCTACTGAAAAGGAATCTGAAATTCTATGCTAAGTATGAAGGTTAATTACTAAGAAGTTTATCTGGGGGAACTGGGGGGCGTACTCCCTTTTGTTTCTTTTCTGTTGAGTAGTTACCTTAATTTGTTTTCCATGATTATTTCTAAAGCATACTACTACCACATCCGGGAACTGAAACCACATCTTAAGACCTTTCACCAAATCAAAAAGATTTGATTGTTATGTATGGAGAAAGACCTATTCAAACTGGAGCTCCTGAAACTTTACAAGTACACAAACTTTTATAAGTTTACTTGCCACGCTACTATTTAGGAATATTTTTATCTAAAAGAAAAGACATTTAAAAACAGAATTGTGAAAGAAGCAACACCTGTTTTAAAATTGTAGTGAAAAATTGCTCAATGTTGATATGAATGCCTTCCAATTACGTTCTGTATTTTTCGCTTCAGACACAACAAACTTCACAAGCCTTAAATTTTATCTACAGCTGCCATTTTATTCTGCAGGAGTACCTATTTACTTAAATATGTGTTTATCAGCAAAATATGGTAGCGAAGTTTAAAAAATAAATTAATATTAATGCTAGAAATGACTGTGTTATGAGAAGTCTATATTTTTGTTGTTTCTGGTACAACAATGGAAGGAATTTTGAGGGAGAAAACACCTGTATTCATATATATGTGGAAAAAACCACACCTTTATAAAAATACATGGTTCCAGGGAAAGTAAATCACTTTTTTAAAGTGGAATTTAAACAAGTGGATTAAATTAATTCATTAGAGCTGAACTCTAAACATAAACATGCATCTCAACCCTGGAAGTAATAACTCCTGTCTTCACTTGCCAACAGTTAATGTCCAGTGCATATTAACCTGAGCCTGCACCATGAGCAGGCATAGAGTGAAAAAAAAGAGAAAAATAATTGTCTAGAATTCCCGAGTTGCAGCATTTGAAAACATCTTGCTTTACTATGTGCCCCTCTGAGTCATAAAACTGCACCAGCACATCTTTAAGTACCACAGATACCAAATGAAGTCTTACAATTGTAGAGTATTTTATCCCTCAAACAAAATCAAGACAATCTCCAGTCTCTTTTTCCAGCATGTACTGGATATTTTCATCTGTATTTCATGG
The DNA here is from genome assembly GCA_013400335.1 of Eurystomus gularis. Lineage (NCBI taxonomy): Eukaryota > Metazoa > Chordata > Aves > Coraciiformes > Coraciidae > Eurystomus > Eurystomus gularis. The sequence continues at coordinate 348,182 of VZZY01019037.1, read as the reverse complement.
GCTGAACATCACAAACTTCTTAATTTCAGCAGTTTTCCTGTACAGAGAACTTAACTTCATAAACAGTGTACCCCATGCTCCATATCTATCCTCGTCACTTGATGCCTGGGACTAAACCCCCAGTGAGATCTTTCGCCTGCCCAGACGGTGTTGCAGTGAAAAAAGCATGCTCAGCACACCCTCTCTATCTCCAGGACACCCTCTGGCATCATCTTAGCAAGTCTCACGTCCCACGTTCCTTCGCATGGAGAACTCTCACCTTGGTACAACACACAGGAAGGCGGCGGAGACAGAAACTTGACATGGAAGCAACTAATATCAGCAGGAGGGTTTGGCTGAATGTGGGGTAGGTATTTGGTACATGGGTGCCTGTGTACTTCTATGTCTCTGACTAGGGAAGTTCAGCAAGACTGAGAAGGAGTTTGGGAGCAGAGTTGAAGAAAGACATAAATTGGCCTTTGAAAAAGGAGGGTTTGCCTTTTGATTATCAATAATTAATAAAAGTTAAATTTCAACTTCTATGCAGATATACTAATATATATTTTAAAATTATTATTTTAGCAGAGTCAGTACTCACAACCATGTATTTCCAAGCCACAAGATGACTGCTGGTAGGAAAAAACAAAGATAAGAAAACAAAGAGAAGCCTGCTTACCATTCCTTTTGGACAGAGGCATCCAGATATGCAGCCATGGCTGATGCACTCCAAGTCATAATTCTGGCAAGTTTTGGCACATTCCAACCCTTCAGCTCTTGGGTTGTTTGCAGGACAGACAAATTTTTCCATGGGGAATCTGCATGTCAAGCTCCTTTTTACTTTAAAAAAATAAATTTACAAAAATTGCAATTAGAACTCAAGTACTGTTAGCAAAGTATTTTTCTATAGGATCAAACAATATTGTTATTGGGAAACTAATTTAGGATATAGAATGAAGCAATGCTACTACACCACTGTGCATGACATCAGAGAGGTAACAGTCTCCACTTCCCATGAAGTGACTTCAGTTATGCTATCATAATAGCATCTATTCCAATATAGAAACAAAAGGAGCTGCACAAGGCTTGAATTCCAGATTTCACTACAGCTACAAGCACACTTTAGTGTGAAACACATTTCAACCTGTAGGCAGTGTACACTAGCAATATCAGCACAAAATTGATGTTCTGAGAACAACAGCACCATATATTACTGTGTTTAGACTCACTTCCAACATGGAGTATAACTACATGGGTGACCGTTAATAACAATGCACCTTAACTTAAACACAAAGATTTCAAACTTTTTGAGAACTCAGGTTTTTATAGAAGATCAGGATTTCCCAAGAAACTATGGGTTATTTCTAGTGATGCTAGAAATATGCCTCTCTGAGGATTAATAAGTCCTAATGCACTAGTGTCAGGAAAACTAAGTCTTAACAACATTGCAGCAAGAGTTTGATGAAATATAAATCTAGAATACTTCACTTGATGGCTAGTGTGGGCCAATCAGTGACACCATTACTAGTGGTCTACAAAGACCCCCTTATCCCATCACAATCCCATGAACTCCATCTGTATATCAGTGGGTAACCTCAGAAAAATCTCAGGCCACTGATGTCCTATTTTCCAATGCAGTGCCTAGCTCTGCAAGACAGTTACCAGTCTCCAGAAGGTTTTATGCTAAGATGCCTGGTGGCTGGAAGGAACATTCAATGCCTGGCAGCACTCTAACCTTTAAGCCACAAAAAAGCTTTGTCTGCACCAGAAAGGAGAGCTTGCAACCTGCTAGTCAGAAGCAGGAGGTATAAAGCTGGCTAGTTACTGATATCATTTGATTCTCAAATAGCAACTGGGGACCTCAGATCACCACCAAGGGATCCTTTAACCTCTTCAACTAAAGACAGACTGCAGTGGCTAACTATAATTTTGAGACTTGTATGGAAACCCTTCCATACAAACGTTTTTTTTCTATCCTGTAACAAAAAAAAAAAAAAAAAAAGGCTAGAGAAAGACTCACAGCACCATCAGTCACTGCAACCTCTGGTACTTTTCCCTATTTGAGATTACCAAAAGATTGAAGAGAAAACAAAAATATCAGGAAAAAAAAATTAATTTTTTAAGGCATACTAACTTCTGGCAGATGGCCTCTCATCAGCGAAAACATCTGGCAGGAAGGCACCAGGAACTCTGTTTGTACTGCAGTGCATGAAACCATTTTCACAATAGCTAAGAAAAACAAACAGAGCTTATATTTAACAAAGTGACATTTAGCTTACACTCACACTGTTGTTTTCGGACAGGCCCACAGGGAACTTGTCAGGGTACCAAAATGACACCTCTCCTTGGGACTGATTTGTTGCTCTCCACCCACTGTACTTATTAACCTTAAAGGCAAACCTTCCTTAAGGTCGTCGCAGTGATACACTAGCATGGGAACCCAGCTGTATACTAGCCCTGTCCCGCTGAATCCAACGCATCTCCACACGCATAAAGCTGAGCAAGAAACCAGTCCGGTCTGCTGTGGATGGGGTAAGGGACCACTCAGTATCTGCAACTTACGACTTCTGTGGTAGAGGACAAAAGGAGAAGACACTGTTCCCAAAACTGGGCTTGCCAGGAGTTGCCCAGCAATTACATTCCTACTCTCGGTGTACCACTACTCAATTTAACAATTGGAAACGCTTTTTAATATTTCTATCTTTGATTGAGGTAATTAGGTTTTAACATTTAAGAAACGTATCTCAGTACATTAAAGTGACATTTTAAAAGCCTACAAATTAGCTATTGCCAGTAATTAAACTCCATTTCAAACTGGCAGGAACTGTTCATGGAATAAGGCTTAGCACTCTTTTCTAAGGTGGCATTTGAAATTATAGGGATAGAGATGCAACAGCAAAACTCACAATTTGGTTTTTTGGAGGCAAAATCTTGCCCTCTTTTAAACTAGTTTCAGTGGAGGTAAAGGAATTGATGAACTGAACCAGTTAACCACCCAGGCCGTCCAAAAATTTGAGTCACAGCACATAGGGATGAGTTATGAACACAGCACTTACCACATGGTATAATGATCTGAAAAGATGTCCTCTGGCTGGAAGATCTCACCATCATAGTAACAAGAGCAGTGGGATTTTGGCACACACTGCTCATGCTCATCCAGGTAGTGCCCAGGGGGACAGTAGCATCCTTCCACGCAGAGTTCATCACAGTCCTCATCCGGGTAGGATAGAGATCTGCAGGTCTGGTTACACGGCGTTCCACACTGACGGTACACTTGGCCTTCAGGACAGGCCATTGCTGTTGAATGATACACACATCAGGGAGACTGGCATTTGATCCAAAGGCAACTAGAGGAAAAACTGCCTAAACCAGACTGGAAAGCTGGGGATTAAAATGTATTTACTCAATTCACTCATTGATAGAGGCCTCTATCACATTGTCTCTCCTTAAGTCTACAGCAACAGTGAAGTCGAGGACACTGCTTACATACAAGCAAGCAAAAGCTTACTATGTGCAGTTCCCAACAGTCAGGATTGAATTGCAACCCCTGCGATGGGGGGTCCACAAAATTTCCTCCAGAAGAAAAAACACGGGCTCTGTCCAACCTCTGTTACTACTTGGATTTACAAGTTAATAACATTATAAATGTCATGTACACATTTGCACTTCTCTTCACTTGCAGCATGGTTAGGGACAATAAGTAAAATTGTAGGTCTCTGCCTAAGCAGGTACTGCAATAGTTTAAAGACTCGTATCACAGAAGCTCTCAGTGATTTGTGGGATGCAAATAATGAAGTAATTTAGTAAGCGTTGAGCCAGGCCTTGAATACTAACCATTTTTGACGATTAATTCATTTTTATGAAGAGTTAATTATGGCCTGTGGAGCCATTTTGGCCTTTTTGTTTATAAAACTTCCTCTTAGTGCTACGCACTGAATTTGAGGCCATCTCCTCTGCATATATTAGCATGGGCACTAGGTGGCAGCTACGACAACATATTTCAGAGGATGAGAAAACGAGTTAGTATTAAGGGCTCTTAACGGGCTTGCTGATAACCAGCACTTAAAAAACTTGTCGTTTTAGCAACCTTCCAAAGCAAACGGCCAGACTTATAAGGCAATGAAGTAGGATGTTCAGTGAAGTGAGGGAAGCAGCTGCAAATAAAAGTTGGCACATGTGTATGGTGCTAAAACCAAGATTAAGCAGTTACAGAGCAAGCTCTTCCTCTTCCCATCCCCACAGAATGATGCAATAATCCCTACCCTCTCTTCAGTGAGCACACACTCCTGGGAACTGGAGCAGCAATGGCAGTAAAAGAAAAACTAGTAAAGCTATAGCCCTGCAGCCTCACTCAGCTGCTAGCAGGGCTAAACTAACACTGAGGCTAACAAAGCAAGGCTGGCGTGCTAACCAACGTCTAATACTTACCTCCATAAAATTCTTCTGAAATGAAGAATTACTCCTAATTACAGAAGAAAGGCATGGTTGCACCAGTACCTCCCTAACTTTTGCTGAGGCACCTCAAGTCCCATACCTGATAGCGTAAACCTCTAACTTGAGGATACAGACCAGATCCAGCGGTATCTAAAGTAACTTGAAGCCTCCTTCAGAGCATATCTCCCAAGTTTAGGACTTGTGCCCAAACTATTTAATGCACTTTTCACAACACAGCCCAAGAAACTTAGGTGTGCTCATCAACACAGTAGGCAGGGTACACACTTTGTAACTCAGAAATAAATAGATGATAGATTCACTCACAGTTACAGGAGTCTTTGGCAACTAGTCACAGAACAGTGCTTCTAATTTACATAATCATGATCTTTGCAGTAAATCAAGTACTGAACAGGCACAGCCCAGGGCTGAGCAGCATTTTAAAAGTAATTTTCATCACTAAAGGCATGTGCAAGCAGGACAACCATGAAGCCTCAGCCAAAACTATGATTTGCCATACAGGAACCTCTGGAAACAAGGAGCTGGTCTAGCAGATTTCAGGCAGATACACCGGTTTACTACAAGATTAAAAAAAAACAGCATAACTGAGCCCAACATCCTGCCCTACTTTTAGTCAGTGGTAACACTCCCTGCCCATAGGGACAAGCTTGCAGTTTTAGCTAAAGCTTTATACCTCTTCTTACCTGCCCATGTACTTCTAAGATTTTAGAAACCTCCTGTTTTTCCAGTTATGCTACCCAATGCCATATTCATATTCCAAGTCATAATACACTGCTCTATCACCTCCCAGAAACATCTGTTTTTAAACAGCAAAAAAGGCAAGACAGCTGACCCAGGAGGGGACTGTTTGTACACTTTGTAATACATTGTCACTGAAAAAAACCCTGTTATTGTCAGAACAGAGGAAAAGGCAAGGTGCGTCTAGTCTCTACAGATGCCGGTTATAAAAGCGAAACAGCTCAACGCTGTGCTCTGAAACTCAGCCTGTCCCATGGATAAGATGGGAAATAGTGGGAAAGCATTGGGAAAATGTGAGCAGACAGTTCATCCAGCTTCTTGTGGGTGGGTTTTCAACCCAGAGTGAAAGAGGCATAACACCCAACCAGTTTCTTGGGTAGGGCAAGGTGAAAATGCAGTCACATCTAGGTCAGATGCTCTGAGTGAAAACATACCTTGTCAGGAACAGATTTAACACAGCTTCTCCACCAACACCAGCCTGCACACTGAGCCCCATCATGCCAGGTAGCCACCCTCAAATGCTTCTCAAAGCCTGCCCATTAATTTCCTTCTTCCCAGTCCAGTAATCTTGGATTTATCCCATACAAATCCTCTCACAGAGGCTATGCAAAGACACTATCCCAGCACCACCACATTACAGAAAATGGTGGGCTTATCAACAGGTCGTAAAACCTGAAGAAAGATCTAGGGATCTGCTGACTGCTGCCCCTTTGTCACAAACCAAAGCATATGCACATACATATGTACACACATGAGATATAGAATCATTTAGATTGGAGAAGACTTTTAAGATCAAGTCCAACCATTAATCAAACACTACAATGTCCACCAATAAACCATGCCTCTAAGTGCCACATCTGCACATCTTTTTAAACGCCTCCAGGGATGGTGACTCAACCACTTCCCTGGGCAGCATGTTCCAATACTTGATAACTCTTTCGGTGAATAAATCATTCCTTACATACAACCTAAACCTCCCCTGGCACAATTTGAGGCCATTTCCTCTTGTCCTATTACTTGTTACTTGGGAAAAGAGACCAACACCCACCTCACTAGAACCTCCTTTCAGGTAGTTGTAGACAGTGATAACGTCTTCCCTGAGCCTCCTTTTTTACAGGTTAAACTTCAGTTCCCTCAGCTGCTCCTCATAAGACTTGTGCTCTAGACCCTCCACCAGCTTTGTTTCCCTTCTTTGGGCATGCTACAGCACCTCAATATCTTTCTTGCATTAGGGGGTCCCAAACTGAACGCAGCATTCGAGGTGCAGCCTCATCACTGCTGAGTACAGAGGCACTATCACCGCTGTAGTCCTGCTGGCCACACTATTTCTGACAAGCCAGGATGCTGTTGGCCTTCTTGGCCACCTGGGCACACTGTTGGCTCATATTCAGCCAGCTGTCAACCAACACCCCCGGGTCCTTTTCTGTCAACCACCTTCCCAGCCACTCTTCCCCAAGCCTGTAGTGTTGCATGGGCTTGTTGTGACCCAAGTGCATGGCCCAGCACCTGGCCTTGTTGAACCTCACACCATTGGCCTTGGCCCATTGATCCAGACTGTCTGGATTCCTCTGGAGAACATTCCTACCTTCAAGCAGATCAAGACTCCTGCCTAACTTGGTGTAATCTGCAAATTTACTGAAGGTTACCTCAATCTCCCCTATCCAGATCATTGATATAGTTATTAAGGAGAACTGGCCCCAATACTGAGCCCTGGGGAACACCATTTGTGACTGGCCACCAACTGAATTGAACTCCATTCACCACCACTCTTTGGCCCTGGCCATCCAACCAGGTTTTTACCCAGTTTTTATATGCCTGTGCATGAGAGAGACAGCCCTTCAAAGTATGGCTTATCTGCTCCTTTCACGCAGCATGAAGGGATTGGCTCTGTTGCTTAGTCGTGGTGGGCTGCAAGGGTATGATTCAGCTCTTAAACAAACTGCAGCTAAAATAATTTCAAAAGACATGGGAGATGAATGCGCTTGTTAGCTTGACACACAGCAGAAACGCTGTGCTACACTAATGACTTACCTCCCTGCCACTTATCCACTCCAAATCAAGCAAACTCATTCTGTCAAGTCATTTCCCAAGAAACTGAATCTCTGTTGACCAAGACAGCAGGGAAGCACGTGTTCAGTGCACCGGACCATCAACACAAATTACACAACCTGCACATTTACGTCTCAAGCCCATTAAAAGAGTGATTGCTCTCCTTCATGTGGCAGGAGATGTCTAGGGCATCAGGATTATTTAATGGGGGCTGATGGATCTGCAGTCAGGGAAATCGTCACTTTATGAAAGCATACAGCACTCTGTAATGCACAGAAAGGAGGAAGCAGCTCTGCGCTATTAAAGATTAATTGTGAAAATTGACTTGTTCAATTACAGAAAAAATGATGGTGCGTTATCACTGCTCTTTCTTTCAGCCTCCAGACCTGTACATTTTTAAAAGGATTATTATTACATTACTGTTCCACTCTCTGAACATTTACATAAATTAGGTAAAATATTATGAAACCATGGAGCAGTTTAACATAAACTGGTTTTGTTCTCATTCGCAGTAAATATTCTCCAGCCTGCAGAAGCTGTAGTCACTGACCTCACACATCCAGACCCTACCAGGTGAAAGGCCAGTGACCTCTCTTTCTCTCTCTTTCAGTTTCTACACACTCAGTTTGTAATTGTTTTTCCCACCTCCTGTTTGGGAAGAAATAGCAGAACAGATCTGGAAGGCTGCCAAGAATACATGCTTTCCCCCCAAATTTTCAATTGTCTTCTTTCCTTAACAGCAAAGTTGCTCAGGAAAATGGAAGAACATTCATTTCACAAATATTTATGAGGACAAGCATGTCCATGTTCCATCAAAATTCCATTGCAAAGGATTTTTTTCCTACCATATTGACCTAACAAAGAAAGAAATAAATAAAAGGTGTTGACTTCTGCTCCAGTTTCTTAGCAGTTTGATTATTAATCTTGCACTGGACTGATCTATGCAAAAAAATCCTGTTCTTTCTGTTCTTCCACCTCTGTAATCCAAGCCTGCAGTCTGAATTTTCATTCTATCCTCTTGCAACATCTCATCTTTTAGATTGCAAGCTTTCAAACCAGGTTTGCCATTTATTCCAGGTGGCATCCTGAAAATAGTCCTCAGGGGAATTAAAAACTCAACTTTTGCTGACTCTCATAGGAGTTAAATGTCTTCACAAAATGCCACAGACAAAGCTTTTGTTTGCCTAGCTCTGTGGTGCCACTCACGGCCTTGCTGATTGAGGTTCAGAATCTCATCTCATACTAGAATTTACAAGAAGAAGGAAAGGAGCTCGTACGTGGTTAGAAAAATGATGTTCACCCACTGTCAGAGGTTCCTTCTGATAGAAGTTTGTCTATACTTGAATGATTCTGTTCTATGACACCACTTGAGCAAGTGTCTCAACTGAAGTCAGGGGTCACTGACAAGGTCAGGAGCTGGGAAGCTTGGGCCTCAGAAGGAAGTACCACCAAAACCACAATTCATACATTACTACAAATTACTTTGAAGTTCCTTTCCTGGTATAGAAAAAAAGTTTTCAGGTGAGTAGCTGAAACTCCAATACAGTTGAAAATGGAAATCCAGACAAAAGCTCTGCTGAGGTATGTCAGATGACTGCTTCTCTCCCACAGTGCTGAGCAGTCTCTGTGAACAGTTTTTTAATCCTTGCTAGAGTGGAAGAAATACATGCTCTCTCATCATTTGCCTTAAGAAATATTTGGCACCTTGCAGAAATAACATCATTCTAGATTTCTCATCTGACATTGCCATGAAATTCCTTCCGGACAAGGAAAATAAGCAGGTTTTAGGAACATTTCACTTACGGCAGAAGTCAGATTCTCTCCACTGGACCAGGACGCTCTTCCTAGCACAGGCTGCTGCATAATTAGCAATAGCAGAGCACAGACAATCCTTGCCATTGGAGCAGGAGCAAACATCAAAGCGGCAGTTCTTCACGTACGGAGTGGGACTGACTTCATGGTGACAGGGTTCAAATGCAGAAGACATCAGAACAGAGCAGGAGTCCTCAGCATATTTTGCTAAAAAGAGAAAGATGGCATGCTTGCACTGAATCACAGTGGCAGAATATACAAATAAAATAGGATCAAGCAGGCATAGATAGCATCATAGCTCATAGGTCATGAGCTCCACTAAAAGAATAATATTTCACTAGTAAAACAAATCAAGGGAAAGTAATGCTTTTATATTCTGTTACCACTATTTCTGGTGCTGTCCTTCCTTTTACAGGGCCTCTGCTTTCTGCTGCTTTTTATATTTATGAAATTAAACCTTTTAAGGCTGCACTACACTTACAAATCACCAGTGCCTGCTCTGATCTACAGCCATAACATTTTCTATGTGCTTGTTCTTCCCAGAAATCTGAGGTTGCTGTAACACCTGGGAAAAAAAATTGTTCTGAGAATTTCTCTCCATGTCCAACCAGGACAGCCAAGCAGTACAGAAAGAGGAAGGCTGTCTGTTGTGATGCAGTAAAAGGCATCAGTAAAAGTGTACAAGGTGTAAGGACAGAGGAGTGAAGAATACAGGTGTTACATCCATCCAGAAACTAAACATAGCATTGATACCACTTGTAAGAGTAATTTCAGTGGCAAAAGTTTGTGCTGCGGCTGTGATGGTCTAACTCCAACAGTGGTCCAAACCGAACAGCAGCATGATTCTACATTACTGATTTTGTTTTCAATTACCACAAAACATTACATTTTCCTTAGGAAGCCTGCATCAGTCAGTGCCTCTCTCTGGTTTTTGTTGTTTGTTTGTTTTTTTAAACAGAGATTACAGCCACCCCACTGGTCTTGTAAGCAACACAAGCTTCTCCTCTATCTTTATTTTTCCTTTAGTTTTTACTTTATTGTTATGTAAAATGGAAGATAACATTTTGCTGCACATGTTAATTTTGGATGGAGTTCAGTACCTAAACGGGGATTGAGATTGCAGGGGTTGCTGTCTTGTTTTAACAGGTTTTGGCAGTCTGCGTTGAGCTTCCAGGAGTTTCCAAAGTCTTCAAGAAGAGCTTCCACCATGCCAGAAGGTGTAAGAAAATCATCTCCTTGGTTACCATTGTAATTTCCACATAGCCCGCACATCCTTTCGGAATAGACCGGAGACAGCTAAGGAACACAAGATTAACCTGGTCACCCTTCAGAACACGTCACCACTGTATAGCAAGATTTTCTAAAGAATGAACCATACACAACTTAACAACCAAGGAAATTCTCAAACACACATTACAATACTATAGACAAAATTTCATTGTACTACATTTTTAAACTTCTAACAAAAATGCCGTTAGTAGCAGCAGGACAATTTTTGCACAGTACAGTGATAATTTCAGATGGTAACTGAAGGTGACTAGGAGAAAAATGGCTTACTTCTGTGCCTTGGCCAGCACTCTAGTCTTTCAGTATTTTTCCCCTTCATTCATATAAATGAATAGGGCAACAGCAGGGGTTGCATTTTTAATATCATGATTATTTTTCCAATGGTAATTTGGTAAAAGGTACTGCACCTGAAAGCATTTCACATTTTAAAAGAAAATTTGAAGGTGAAGGGAATTTAAACAGCTTCTTCTGTCCCAGCACAGACGCAATGTTAGAGGTTTTTTCCCTGGACACTAAGGACAATTAATAAAATAAGGAAGAGACTGCTACCCCTAAAGCTACATTACCTCATATTAGAACTTCCTCCTGCCTAGACAAACATCTGATGCACTAAAAGCAGCATTGCAAACAACCCACACAGCAGATGTACTCTTCACCCTGCCTTATTCTTGCTGCAAATCAAGGGACAGCTGGAATGGGACCCTAAACTTTAAGGTAAATGGGGGAAAATCTCCTAACCAACACCTGTAATACAAAGGCGCCAATATCTTTTATTCTAGTAGGAACTGTCAGCTAGAAGAACTAGTACATCATAAGTACTACTAATTGCTCTCAGGAGCTGACGCAGTGCTTTAATGCTATAGTAGCTCTCTGTATGCATTTAGTAAAGTACTACTTTAATCAACTTGGCAGGAGTAACAAGTGAAACAGCAGAAAAAAGCTAGAAAAAAATCACATTTTTGAAGAAAACTTTTTCTGCATAATCAAATATTAAATCATCCTCCAAAATAAAATCCAATAAAACCCTCCCTTCAAGCACAGTGGTCAGAGAGTAAAGATGGAGTATTGAAAAGAACAACCATGAATTATTAGAGGATACGTATTCTTATTACTTTGATGGCTAAAGAATCTACTTTTTCACGTACACTGCAGATAGAAAATGATGCATACAAATCCAAATTCTGATTTATTTTCAAGTGGAAGCTTCAATCACAAATATCAAGTGGTCACAGAAAGGGGAGCCTTCTTGAGGGACTTAAAAAGAATTTTCACCAGAGGTCTGGCCAAGGTAATGGAAGTGTATCACTTCCCCCAATTGTCAGAAATAATTGGCAACAGGTCAGTCCACAAACCCAGCATAAATTAACTCTCCAAAAGCAATTAAAAAGATGCTTCAGATACCCAGTGAGGGAAGGAGATCAGAGCAGAACTGAATAAACGCAGACAATTGGAGAAATTTCCACTGCTTTTATGGGTAGAAGATCTGGAGCAGAAAATTAGATTGGCTTTAACTGTAAGAAAGAATCTGCCAGGCTATATGGGTCTCTGACCAGGCAAAAAAATACTTTGAATACTGAGGAAAGCAAAAACTTCCGAGATGTGCCAAGGTACTGAACTGAATTATTCTCAGCCCAAAAACAACTTCTACAACCCTTGCAGTGTAGAGATTGCTAGATTGAAACAAGAACAACAAAACTGTGGATGCTTTCTAAAGTTATTCTCGACCTTTCCCCTCTATTGTCTTTTCAACTCTTGTACTCACTTCTGAACTAGTCTTCATGAACCTTTAAACTGTGCCAGATGTGATAGTTAAGCCAGATTTTGGGGCAGGTGAGGAAAGTGCAAATGCAGTGCCATTGTTCAGAGAGGGCAGCACTTGCTGCTCAGGAGAAAACCCCAGGAAAACTGGCTTTCTTAGCAAAACCCTTCTCAGCGAGCAAAACCATCCCATGCAAGGCACAGCTGCAGAACCCGTTACAAGTGAGGCTTAAAGGAAACAGGGCAGTGGTTAAGCACCCATCCATGCAAACACAGCAGGAGCACACAGGTCTGCAGCCACCCAGCATCATGTCGGAGCACATCACCCTGACTTCACACCATAGCCTGCAGGTCATCACACCAGGAAGCGACACTACAGGTAGACTCATGCTTGAGGGAGTAGGAGTAAATACACCCTTGGGGATAACACTCTCATCCCCTGAGACCTACTGATTGAACAAAATAGCCTCTTGTACAAGAAAAAAGGGCAATAAATGGCTCAGCTGGAGAAGCTGTGATGATTTATCAGCTACCAGGAGACTACTCCACAGTAAACAATCTTCTCCCCTTCCCTCACAAGCATTTCTGCACTGCAAATCATTCTGCAGCTTATAACATGCACACACACATGCACACATGAGGTGGTTTATGTAAGGCATTCTACTGCTGCAACTAGACTGCTTCCCTTACAGCTCATTTCTTTTAAACCTGGTTTGGAAATTTCTACACTCCACTGCGGTCTGCAGCACAGAAAAACCCTAATTGTTAATCAAGGGTGATGTTAAACATTCCTCACAGTAGAAGGAGCATGCAATGTATCTCCTATGAGTTAATTGTGTTTTCCTGGAAATCATGAGTAACTGTGTCCCTGGAGCCATATTCTTCCCTGATCTTAATTCATACAAATCCATTGCTTTAGACAGGAGAGTCAAAGCAAATGAAAGCAAAACTCCAGTTTGGAGGGTATCTGCTGAACAAAACACAAAACTATTCATGGGTAATAATGGCTGTCATTGCACCAAAAAGAGAGGGAAAAAAAAACCTACCAAGCTGATGTAGGATGAAAATGTTTGTTTCTTGAATACAAAAGGACTTGTATATAGCTCCGGGGGTAGTAAAAGAGAATGGAATTTCTAACATGCAACACAAAGCAATTTCTCACTTCAGACAACAAAATCTTTGTATATGTTTGAGGGTGGGACAAGAGAGGGGGCAAAAAGACAGAAATAGAACAGACAGAAATAAAGAATACCTTCACTAGGAGTTCGCCATGACCATCCCAGTCAATCTGCAAATCTTCCCCATAGGAAAGGTGAACTGAAGTCCTCACCGTGCGCTGGATACGGAGGGCACCTTAAGACAACCACATAGCGTCAGTCAATTAAGCCACGACATAGTGTTTCATTGCCTGGGCCTTATGTTTCACACTGAACAGGCCAATAGAGTGGCTGCCACAGAGCAGGGGGCATGCAGGTCTGCCAAAGCAAGGGGTGCCAGCAATGCCCCTTCACACTTTCCAAGCTTTGCGCCTGCTCAGCAGTTTACATCTGCACGAACTTGTCCACGGGTTCTGCTTTAAGGCACTCAAGAGCCCTAGAAGAGGATATATAGGCATTCTGCAAAACCTTTAGGCATTAATTGTGACATTTTGCAAGACAACTGGAGATATTTCAAGCTTCGGGATAAGTAATAATTTTTAAAAACATAGTGATTTTCAAGATCACATCTTACAAATCCAAACCATCTTAATTCTCCTCATTTCAGAGGAGCTGAGCCACGATGTGTCAGATGCACAGAGGAAAGCTGAAATGACAGAGCTTCTAGAAGAGGTTGCAAGTGAGAATTTGGTATTGAGAACACTTTTTAATGGGATGGGCCCAAGGCATACCAGAAAACACTAGTGAGTAGGACCCCTTCAGTGGCTGGCCAGAATTAGCCTATGCAAACACACCTTGTAGCAAAGGCATCTGTATGTCTTGTCCATTCAGTGAAACTCCTCCTCCGTGTTTCATTTTAATGAGGCTGTTATCCATATCCCGGATTCGAACAGAAGCTGAGCGAGTGCACACAGCATCAGGATCATCTGCACACTGCAGGGAAGGGAAAATTTGCCTCAGACCTCAAGCTTTCACTTTATTGGTGACTTAGCACCAGGCCCCCAGACGGCATTTCAGCATCTAACTTGGGAGGTGTTGAGTATCTCGATGGTTTTACAGATCTAGTTTCTGCATCCCACAAGCACCAGGCTGGCAACCTTTTTTCCATTACCCTGCTAATCACACACCAGGGAGCAATCCACATCTTACGAGCTCCTAGTCTCAGAGCCTGGAAAGCAATCTGTGGGTGCGACACCAGATCCCCCAGGATCAGCCTGTGCTGGTGACTGGCATCCAGCCCCACTGGGCTGCAGCAGGGGCAGGAAGGGCACGCTGCCCCACACAGCTTGTCAAGCCTGGGAAATGGCCGCGTAGTTCGCACTGCCCAAGACTCTTGGGCTATTTATTTTCCTGGCTGTGGGTTACAGAGATGAGAAAGATTACAGGCTCCAGAGTCTTCTCCCTGGTTTCGAAAGGGAAGTTTCAGTGGAAACCCGTTCTGCAAGTTCCCAAGCACAGATGACCTCAGAGGTGCATTATCAGAGCTTTCTAATGCAGGATACAGACATAGATGGTGCGTAGGACCAACCATCACATCCTGTTTCTCCAGAAAGCCCGTGACTTCATGGCTGCTCCTGTTCTGCAAGGCAGGCTGATACTCCACTTTCATCAGCCTCCTGACTCCATTATACTTGTCCCTGACTTTGGTTCCTCCATCCCTGTCCCCTTCCTTCCCCTCTGCTTGATTCAGTACCCTTTTCAGTCTCCAAGTTAGTTCACTTATTCCCATGTGCAATTGGTCCATTAATTTCACAACCAAATTAAACCTCCCTGTGACACCTCCTACAGGGTCTCCTTCCCTCCCTGCACTGGCCTGGCTGCCTTTCCTGCCTCTCTCCAGCTGTCTCTGCCTCTCATCCATCAGGGGAGATGGCAAAGAAAGTCAGGAGCTGCTGACTGGCTAGTAAGCAACAGAAATCACCACCCAATATGACCTAATGGAAAGCAACCCAAGGTACTACTCTGCCAGTAGACCCCAGTCGTTGTCTGAGGAAATGCCTTTTCCCTGGGCAGCAGTGAGGCACTGGCCTTCAGGGTGCTTTGCAAAAGGGTGCACCCTTGTCTGCATTTGTTTGTTCAGCTGGCAAAGAGGCAGTGAAGGGCTTGTTCTCCACATCTCATTATGAATCTCAGTCTCCAGGTAGGCTCCTGGGAATGGCAGGAGGAGAAGCAAAACACGTATTAACTAAGGAGAAAGACTGCATCTGTTATTTAAACTAATTATTTCCATAGGAAAATTACTTCTGTTGGCCTGTGCATCTGCAATTTGTATCACACTTCCACAGCCCTTCCCGCTCTCTCAGGAGCATGCGCAGAGGCGCACAGGAGCCAGCCCAGGCTGCTGTTACCTGCATGGTCTCGATGATCACAGAAAAGGAATTTTCCACACAGTCCTTGGCAAATAAATAATGACAAATCCCGCTGAAGGTGAAATACTTGTTGTCAAAGCTTTTGAAATGGGACTGGCCAGTGACGGAGCATTCTCCTGAAAAATGCAGAGCCATTAGTCATCCCAATGCCAGCTGTGAGCAAAATCCTGCCCATCCCCACCAAGCCACCGAGGGGGAAGAGCAGCCCAGAGGAGCAGGTTGTACCAGGCCCAAGTTCCCTGCAAACCAGAAAGCACCAGCAAGATGCTTATCTCACTGTTTATTCCTGTAAGTCATTGCCAGTAACAACAGAGGGGCCGACATAAGCTGGTGAATGTGGTATAAATCACAGTCAAGAGCTAATTCTTGCCTACAGAAAAGCCTATATAATGTTTCACACAGAGGGTCATGAGTACGTCAGCAAACGGCTCAGCTCTCCCCACTGAAGTGGATTGGATTCTGCTGTAGTATGTACCTCAGTGGCCCTGGAAATTCAGCACAGTCACTCAGGCTCTCTGCAGGCTATGTCATACCTTGTACCAAAGTGATGGGTGATGGTAGAACCAATTCATTTCAAACAGCAACCCATGCTCTCTGTTATATAGGAACTAAGTTTTCCTCTTTATACAGTGGGGAAACTGAAGCATGGATTGTGGAAGTACTAATGTCAAAGACTTGTAGCACAGAGAAAGACACTCAGGATTACCCAGGATTAGTTACACACTCCATACACTGTGACATGTTAACTCTTTACCCCTATGCAGGAGCTTGCAGCAAAGTCTTGATGTAACACACTTTAAACCCACTTTTACTTAGCCCAGTGGGACACATCTGCATTCATGGAGCAGGCTGTAGAATGCAGGCATTTTTAAGGAGTTGGAAATCAAAATCTGCAACAAGACTTGTTGCACTGGCTGCTGCTCTGTGCTGCTTCTACAGTGGTGCCTCATTCTCAGTCTGTGTTTCACAGTTGTGTCTTAGCAGATTGTGAACCCCCTCTTTGTTTATCTACTGGTGTTTTTAGAGCATTGCAGTATGGTTTTATGAAGACAACAATGTCTGAAAGCCTTCTGCACAATGGTGTCCTTAAACACAGCCTCCAAAAAGAGTTGATTCCTTTGTTGGGCTTGAATACCAGTAAGTTATTCTAACATTAAAGTAAAAATACCTTACCAGAATGAACAGCTGGAAGATAATCACCGTTGGAGTTCTTCCAAGGGCAGAATTTATGCTGGACTTCACTCTGAACCATTATCTTAATTAACTAGCATCAAATTAAAAATAATTCTATAGTTACTATAGCTACATTTAAAGTCCTTACAGAATAAAGTGAAAGTCTGGCTTGCTCACCCTTCTACTACAAAAACAGACTATTTAAACATATCAACATCTTAATATGTTTTGGTAAGTTGTGGCTTTTCATTTCCAGGAAGGCAGTATTCAGATGCTACAACTGGGGTTTAGTACCCTGTTATGCTAGGTTCTCTGCAAACACATTGGGAGGCTCCAATTCCACAAAGCTTGCAAAGAAATTCTTTCATCTGAAAAGACTATCACGCTTAGAGATGGTCCCATGGCAAACAAGGTTGGCAGAGACCTCCTTGCCCAAAACAAAATTCAGCTGCTGGGTCCACACTGGCAATCCACTGACAACAGATCAAGAAAGGTTAAAAGATATAAGCAGGCAGCTAATCACCATGAGTTATTCTCTCTTCACTGCCTTTGAGTCCCACACAATATCTAATGAACTTCAAGTGGAAGTTTCCCTCTTCAACACGTTATTCAGTGTTAACTATCTTAAACCAGCTTGTGCTAAAGCATGACCATAGAAATTCTGAGGATTCTCAGCCCTGCACAGCTCAGATTTGCCCTAAGAAAAGTCGAGCACCCGCTGGATATTTGTCATCCCCTGAAAAGGAAGGCAGCTTGGTATTTACCACCTCACTCTGGAAATCCTACTTTCTATTCAATTAAACTTGGGCAAAGGTAAAAAACTGTGTTATTCTAGTCAACTTCAGAGTTAATTAACTGGCTATCACATGTAGAGAACAGATTTAAAGAAAACTAGGCATAACCCACTATATTACATGCAGTATGATTTCCAGGGTATGCTCTGCAACTAGGAACCAAGAGGACAGGCCAGCAGCATGGAGAGCTGTGGACTGCTACCGCAGACAGGTCCCAGCCTTTTGGCATTGCTCCTGGAAGGGAAATTTCTTTCCTGTGGCAAAGGCTCTTCTATGGGTCCGTCCATCTACACCATTTGGTGTAATGCATCCCACGAGATGTCCTGAAACTTACCTCCTTCATAATTAATTTAATTATGGTATCAGCTTGAGAGCTTCTTGCTAGTGCTAGCCAGCCATTGCTAGTTGGCTGATAGCATTGCCTTCTGAAGCACTACCTCCAGCTGGATACCCAGCTTTATCACCAAAATTACAGCTAGGCAATTCATTCCCACAATACAGAGGAAACCTTTCTGAGAAACAAGTTGGTGAAAAAAAAAAAAAAAAAGGAACTACCTTGAGCTTATATGAGTCTAAGTACATAAACTTTCTGTGATACATGATTATAGAAATATTTGTTGCAAAAATAATAACCAACCAACAATAAAATATGCTGCAATACTGCTTCAAATAGAGACAAAACAGGACAAGTAACAATATAAACTTGGCTACCACTCCTCTCAAGGACTGCTACTTTGGGAGGCTTTGCTGCCCTCCCATACTGTCTTGGTACAGTTTGTAGATGTTAGCAGGTACATGTACCACAGCTACACTTACAGAACCCCCAGACTTGCACGAGCTTAGCTGAGAAGTGACCTGGATATATTGGTGGAAGCTACAAAATGAAGCTGGCTTGCTTTTTGATTTTTGCTCATTTGGCACAGCTTCCCAACTCAGAAAAAAAACCAGCAATGCTATATTCCCTCTTGCTCAAAGCTGTATATAAACCTCTGTTTACGAGTCTCAATACCAGGCTTATCTTCATTTCTGTAATCACTATGAAGAAAACATGAACAATAAGCAAGTTGAGCATAAAAATCTGGTCCTCATAGTATTCATAGTAGCCCAGAAAGAAAGGGCATTAAGAACTGTAACTTAGGTAAAAACTGAAGTTAGAAAAAGACCTATTTCTCATTCGTAAACATGTTGCTGCTCATTAGCTAAGAGTCATAACAAATCAGCTGGGGCTGTGTCCTTGGTTCTGCATTTTAGACAGAGAGATTCCCTGCACTTGGAGAGATCTCTAGTGAACACCTCAAGCACAGGGCTTCTCACAGTCCTGCTTGGCATAGCTCACTACAAATGTCATTTCTATTTTGAACATTTGCATATTCCCTCTGGTTTTTTTTCTAATGCTGACAATTTGAGGCAAGTGCTCTTTCAGGCTAAAGCAGGAGAAAATGGAGCACTGATGAGTCAGGCAAGCTTAGTGTTACTAGAAAGACACTCTTTTTGACAACCATTTTAAGACTGTTGTTATTCTCCTAATTTGTGAGGATTGGTTCGGGTTTTTTGAGAAGAGACTGCAAAACAAACCCACCAAACCTCAAAAACCTGCTCTCTCTTTTCCTGTCCTGCCATACCACCACTCTAGTTTCCTTCCCATCCCTTCCACTATTCCACCCTCAGTTCCCAAAAGCAAGGAGAACAAAGAAGACAAAGAGCTATGCTGTCTCCCTGCAGACACCTACGCACAACACAAGCAGAGTCAAATGCTGTTTCAGGTCAAGCAGGCCTTTCCGTGGCTGAACATAGTGCAGGAAATGAGACAGGGGATGGGGCACAGAACTAGCAGGAGGAAATAAGGAAGGCGACACTTTGCTAGCCAACACACAGCATGAAAAGTCACATTCCCCATGTAGGCAAAAAACTGGGATGGCAGCCACCAGTACTGTTGAGTTTAGGAGGCAGAGTAGAAGGAAGGGGAGCAAGAACAACTGCACAGCTGTCTCTCCAGTCTGCCACCAGCCATGGTAGGCAGGGCAGTCACCTCTTCCCTGGGGCAGTAGCTTCTTCACCTATAACATGACTGTTGTGGCCCAAACCCACGGGGTACTAGGAGCGATCCAACCTACTCCCAGTACTTCAAATTATCCCATAAACAACAGTATGCTGATTCAGACAATCAAATAGGGAACAATACCTGGTCAAAGAAACCCAGCAGCATTCCTCTACCTGAAAGCCAACCTTCTGAACATGCAGACCCTTATATCTTGGTAAACTAAGTAATCAAAAGCAGAACGATTCTTCTCACCAAATAGGATTTTTCGTTGCTACACATAAGCCATATAGCACAGTGTCTGGTTTTTCTCATAAGAACTTAGAAGGAAGATTCTATCTGGATTGCACTGGAGTAAGCAAGTAAGAACAAAGACAGATTCAGTTTTTGTGTGGAAAAAAAATATAAGTGGGAGGGATGTAAGCAAGACTGACTTGTCAAAACCTGAAAAGAGCAAGGTCAACATACCTGGGCATTGCCCATTGCTGCAGATCCAGGTGCCACGTCGACAAATGCTAGGAAACATCATAACAAGTCAGGCAAGAGTATATGATTTCAAATCTTTTGTAACAACTTCTTCCCAAATAACTGAAACATGGCCCCATTTCAGAGAAATTAGACCATTCCCAAACACCCTTTCCATCTCCCATAACCTCATTTCTTACTATACCCATCTTACCACCATTTGAGAGCAACTGCTGGTAATACGAGCTTGAATCATTGCAAAAGTCAAGAACTTCTGTTTTCCCCCACCAAAGTTCTGTGTTTAATAGAGTTTTCAACTACATTCCACTGATGTGGAGTGAGTTTTAAATGCAGTTCTCAAGGTATGTCTATTAATCCAACAGAATCACAGGGAAAAAAAAGTTTGAAGGGACCTCCAGAAAAATCATACATTACCTCTTCCAACTCAAAGAAGAGAACTTCAAAGCTAGATCAGATGGCTGAGGACCTTGTCTATTTGAGTTTAGAAATCACCAGGATGAAGTTCCATGGCCTCTCTGGGCAGCTATCCCAGTGTCACACCACCCCACTGGAAAAATTTTTTCATGTGTCTAAACAGAATTTCCACTATTGCAACTTGTGTTCATTGCTTCATGCTCTTTTGCTGTTTGCCTCTGAGAAGAGTTTTGCCCTGTCTTCTTTACAACCCTCCTTTAGACAGTGAAATTTCCCCCACTAGCCTTTAAAGAAATCTATTTCCCTTTGTTTGTCCTCACATCATAAATTCCCTGGCTGTGATCATCTCCAGGGTCCTCCACAAGACTCTCTCCAGTGAGGGCCACTCCAGTCTCTCACAGTGAGGACCTAGCACGGGCCACACTACTCCAGTCACAACCTCACGAGTTCATCACAGGAGAGCAATAATCCTTTTCCTTCACAGGCCAACTAGACTTCTGTTAAAGCAGACCTTCACCACTCTAATGGCCCACTGCTGACTCAAGCTCTTTTTGCTTAGTTTCCCTTTCTTTTCAAGTTGCAAGGAGGTCGACTGTCTCTGCTTTGATGCCTTTGGGTGGTGGATTTAATGCAGTCCCTCACAGGCACTGCAAGTAACCAGTAACATGCACTGACAGTGATTAAGATGGCTGTCATTCTCAGGTCTGTGGGATACCATGCCAGACAATCCTAGAATCTCCAAAATCGATTAAGTTTTACACGGTTCTAGATTCTTCTCATTCCTTTAATTATTCCAGCCTATTTGTGGAGAGTTACTTTATTTAGGATAGTAAATGAAGAGCTATAGAATTATATTCTCCACAGCAGTATCAAATTTGAAAAACGGGAAGCATTTTCTAACAATACAGTCTATCAGACAGCACTGATCTTCCAAGAGCACTGAGGTTGAACAATGTGGCCAAGCTCAAAGCTACGGACAGCTCCAGGAAAAAAAGACAAAATGCTAATTATAAGGTTATGGTTCATATTCTGTGACACATGGTGCAGGTAAGGAGAAACTTCTGATTAACAGTGATGACGCATAGACCTTTCTTTTGCATATGGTGGTCTTCACTGAGTCTTCCTTCTGTACTCTAATGCGAAACACCTGGGCACAGAGTTGTATGAATATATTTGTGGAAGAAGTTCAGACTTACACAAAATCAGATTGGGAATACATTACTCATTCCTCTTTCTTTCTTTAGGCAGCTAGCCTTCCCATTCAGGGTTCATTCACAAGTGAAAGAAAAATCCTGAGCCATGCTGGGAAGATTCACTAGCTTTGCAAGAAGTTCCAAGCTAACTCCTCTCGGAAAAAAAAAAATGGGGTTTAGAGGTTAAATAAATGTAGGAAGTCAAAACAAATACACCACTGCTGACACTAACCAGGCATGGGAACCTGCCGGTCGGTCTTATCCACAGGAAACAGGTAGTTCTTTACTGTTTGAAGGAGTATGACCTTCACATTGTTCTATCAGATCAAATATCCCTTTAAAAGCAGAGCTGATTTTGTCTTTGTGAACAGCTCGCTTCTTGGAAGGGGATGGCATTTCCAGGAAGAGACCAGGTCCTTTGTCAATGAAAGGAAATTTCTAAAAAAGTAAAAAGGAATATTTCTAGGAAGATCATCTAAAACAGTCGCTAACCAGTGTGCAGTACTTATCTAGAGCAACAGCAACCACACCAGAGCAACACAGAGTTTACCATGAGTTGCAGTCCTGGGAGATAGTGAAGCCAGGAGGATAATGTTTTCCAGAGTGGATGCAGGAGCAGTCAGAGCTTTCAATGCAGTGTTCACCATCAAGGAGTTTCCCCTCTGGACAGATCAGGTAGCAGCAGATACACATGCAACACACACACACAGGGACACAAGCACAAATATAATTAGATTTGCCTGTTCTTCATATACTTTGGCAAGACTTCCTATGCATTATTATCCATACTTAGTCACAGATAGCAATGAAAAGGAATGAGGCTTGCCAAAAAGCCTCACGGGGGCTGGTGTCTGCTTTCCTTCTAGTGCTGCCTCTCCCTCAGATGTGTTGAGCAGAGCACCTCTGATGCTCCCAGAAGAGATCTTTGCTTAGTGAGTACAAACAAACATATTGGAACACACGAGTCAAACACAGGAAGCACGATCAAGGGTGATCAGAGCTAGTCTAGGAACTTGACTGCTGGAAAAATACACATGCTTCACTGACTGCAGCAAAGGGCATCCAGACCAGTTTTTCATTATATCCTCTTCTATCCTCTTACAAAGTTGGAAATGAAGAAACAAAGTTGGACACTATAGAAATCTAGCAAACAGGATCTGAGAGAAAGAAGCATTACAATGTGGAGCTCTGGTTTCACATCTTCTGCAGAAGCAAAAGAAGTAAAAGGGCCAATTTCCCCAACTTGGATCCAACTGCTGAGGTTTCCATATTACACAACTATAATTATATATTCCATAGATAGAGTATTTTATTGTACAAAGATAAACAGAGGTATAGAAGAATTACCAGACTTGTTCAAGGTAGCACTATAAGCTAGCAATAGAAGACAAGTTTTTTCTCTTAGATTTCCATGTGGAGAGATAGTTGACATTCCTTCATTTTTAAAAGACCTGCTGTAGCAAAATATTTTATTTGCTGAAAGCCCTTCTCCCTCCTCTTTGAGGACTCCTTCCAATTGTCTGCAGAGATTTTGGCCCTTTTTCCTGGCAGCAGCAGTAACCACTGACAGGGAGACACAGGTACGTTCCTTTTCTCCCATTCTTCTCATAGAGCTGCCTGGAAAGATCTTTGCTGTTGAGAAAATCATTCCAGTGAGAGATATTCAAAACAAGATCTGAGCATTTAAGAGTAGCATGGGTCTCCAGAGAGCACAAGAACACAGAATGACTGGCTTTTTCCCTGGCAATAGTAATTCCATTTACAGCAATTAAAGTAACTGTGTGGTGCATTTAGGGGAAGAAGAAAAAAAAAGAAAGAAAAAAAAAGACATGTTCATTAAACAGATCCTTTTACTCTCGGAGCACTGGAGGAAAGCTAAGTGAAGGTGTAATCCTTATCCTAAATCCCAAATTCCTCTATTCATCTGTCAGATTCTCCTGGTTCTCTGTGAAACTCAAATCAAAGCTCTTCCCTGTTGACAGTGCACTGAATAAAAGGTTTGAACTGCTGATAGTTACTTGTTTTTATGCAGTTCCTCCTTCTGCCCATCTACTTGTTCCTCATGCAGTACTCTCTGTCGAGCTCCTGTTTCTCTGTTCTTCAGTTCTTGTTCACTTAGACCTTTCCTCTGCTGAACTGACCAGTGCAGCTACCAAAGAATATGGCAAGAGTTCTGTGAAGCCAGTGGATTCATCTCCTTCAGCTTTTCCCAACACCCCCAGGACTGAACAAACATAATAGCAAGATCCTTCACAACCAAATAGGCTCCAGTGTCTACTTAACATCATCTGTCACCCTCCACGTGCACCTTTCCAGGTCCTGCCACAGAGTGACAGCTTTGAACCTTCCGTAAGAGACTGACAGATAAACAGGAAACTACCAAGCTCTAAATGCAATAACAAATCCTCGAACAAGGTTGACATTGTCATCACAGCCTTGTTTTGGAAACCAAATTATGTTCCCAGTAAACCTCTGTCACACTTGGTATCTCGTACAGGGATACAGTAAATACCTCTGTGCATTCACACAAAGTCCAGATTTGAAGGGTGATATGCAGAGACAAGCCTATTGAAAACAAACAAAGAAAAAACTCACAAAAACCTCCAACTAAAAACAGGTAGAAATTAGAGCATATAGAGCTTTGCAGCCAAGAATAAAACCTTCCTCCTGCAATTGACTTAAGTACAATAGACAGAGGAAGAAGACTGTGGTGGTCGGGCTGTCTCCTTTAAGCCAATCAAATCTCCTGTAAAAATGATTCAATAGTAAGTTAAATCATTCATATAAAAATCATTAAGATCTCTGGAATTATAGTGCAAGCTCTACTGTATTGTTTTTCTGTAAGAAACCCCTTCATTATATTATCTGTTCTTCCTCTAACTGGATGCTTCTAACCAAACACAATTCAGAAGGAATCTAGATATGTCAATGGTAAGAGGTCCCTCACTAAGGAAGAGCAGCAATCCTGGAGTATTAGATGGTGCTGACTTCCACAGAAACATTTAATTATTAGTTGGGTCTGAAAAATGGCCCTTTCACAGAGTGAGCTTACAGGCATTATAGAAACTGGTTTATTCTAGGGTATGGTCCCAGAAAAGAGAAGTGTTTCTGATTTCAGGAAAACTCAAGGGAAGACACAGCTTTCCTTCTTCTAATAAATAGGTAGCATCACTGCCAAATGTTTCTCTATAAATAACCCAGTAAATAAATTACCAGGGCAGCTGCAGCCATCAACACATTGTCCGTGACACACTTCATTGATATTCAGGCTCTGGCAGGTTTTGGCACAAGGGGATACACATTCCTTATACTCCATGCCAACTGGACATCTTGGCCCTGAAACAGTAAAAATAAATTAGAAATGCAGAATCCTCAATAACTCTTAAATAAAGAAATCCCTTAATTATCAAAAGCTGAACCATAGAGACACCAAAAAGGTCATATCCTCTCCAGTCAAATGATTTCTTTTTCAGAAGCAGAACATTTAAGAAACACTTGATTTTCCCGTTTGCTGCAATATCATCATCTGTCAAGTTGTGTAGTAAATACTTACAGGCTAAAGCCAATTTCTTTTCTAATAAATTGAGCCTTAATAACTAAAACCAAGCACATTAAGAAGAATCAAACATGGGGAGAAGTTTTGCAGTAATATCCAAGTAATTTGGGTAGATGAGCACGTTCTATACCTTTAAACTATGCAGTTACTCCACTCATTAGTGAAATTATATTGGTTTGTGTTTCCTGAGAGAACTGGGAGACAGTCAAGACTCTGAAATCCCATCCTTCTTCTTTCAGAGAACTGTCAGCACATGAAAACACCCATGCTGTGGTATCTTCACTGCTGTCATTATCTAGGCTAGGCCATTATGCAAGCACACACTATAGCCATTCCTTCTCTTTGATGCACAGACATACTCCACAAGACTGCGTGGGCATGGAGTAGGAAGAAAATATTAGAGCCTGCCCTTTCCCAGCAAATCCTCTATTGAAGGAGGTGGGAGGATAATGAAGAAGCAGTCTTGCCCTCTGCGGCTCTAGGGCTTGGACACCAGCTCACACTAGTACAGTGTGCCCAGCACTAGAGCCTTTCCAATGCAGCGGAGTGCTTCATGCCTCCAATGCATTTATCATCATAATCTCCTGAAAAAACATCATGGAACAACTGAAGGGCATGGGAAAATTAAGCTTCTCATGTGGCAGCAGGCTACCTCTCTTTTTCCTGACTCAGAAAGATATCGGTTTGTGAGGTAAAGGCTTAGAAATGAACTCTAAAACTCCTGGAAACAGAGAGGGGCTCACTTCACTCATGGCTTTAGTTCAACTTACAGACAGCCCTTGCAGGAAGGGGCTCTCTGGCGAGCACCACGAGCAAGGAGACAAGGTTTCATCAGATCCCTTTTACGTCCCAGTGGAAAGGTAACAAATTACTGCTAGAAAGAAGACTCTCCTCTAGGGCCCAATCTCTTGATCAAGTGCTTGGCAGTATCTTCCTGCCCTAACCATAATTTGAAGGCAGTTTTCTTCAGTGATGGCCAATAGAGTATCTTTACCAGAGAAGAAAGTGTTGTCAGTACAAATCAGTCAGTTACCCCATTAAACCAATTTACATAAACATCCTCAGAAAAAAAATGTCCTTCCTGGGTAATCTAAAAGCACGAGAAAAATCTTTGAGAACATGATATTAGAGGATTGATTTTTTAATTATTATTAGTCATTTGTGTGCTTATGTATTTAACCGTGGTTCTCCAGTGGAGGTATATGTGCATCTCAACGGTGGATGCAAACATGATCTTTCCTCTATAAACGCAATCCATCCCAGTTAATCTATGCACTTCCATGCTGCAAACTCTTAGCAGAGATGCAACTGGGACCTCTGACCTTGGCAAAGTTGGGCTAATAAATGCAGCATTTCAAGATGCAATCAGGATCTCTAACCTAGATAAAATTTGGCTTAAAAAAAGGCAACATCTCAATTTCAATGCAATTGGTTCAAGCAAATAAAGGACAAAACAACTGTCTTTACAAAAAAAAAAAAAAATAGTAAAGGAGAGTCTTTCACAAGGATGCTGACTACAAGTACAGGCTGGATAATGTGACACATCTGAACTATATGTGAAAGACCTCCTAAACATCCTAATCTATTCCTTTGTGCATCAAATAAGTCTTTACTGACTGTGTGCACCATGGTGCAACCTGTAACATTGCAGGATCTTCTTCATATACAGTTCAAATAATCCTGCCTTAGGGATAACAGCTTCTAGAAAAAGGTGAGTGATAGAGAGCAGAAAGCAGGAGTGAGGAAAAGGCATTTCAGGTAAATGGAAGTGGTAGGAACTTCAGATTTTAACCTGTCACATTTGAATCAACCTGAATCAACATTCTAAAAAAGCACCAGTTGCTTCTAGCTGCAGCACATAGATCTGCAGGATAGGCATGATCTCATTTGGGATAAGCAGCCTAGGAATAATCCTGTCAGCTTACTGCATGAGCTCTCTTCAGTCCATCCATCCAAAATCACTCCACTGTGAGCGCAGCTTCTTGCATAATCAAGGAACACCGAGCAGTGACAGTCCATGCCCTGGGCACAGGCACAGATGTCTCTTTCACAGAGATTGATGTATGGCTCTGGATCAACTCGATGGTGGCACCGGGAGAAGGTCAAAGTTGTTCTTAGCAGCTGGCAGGTTTCCATGACACCCTACACAAGTGAGAAGCAAAGGTAGAAAGGGAGAAAAAGGGACAAAACAAGTTACTATAGTCTCAAGAAGGAGGAATAAAACTCAGCTTTTCTGAACACACTGTTAACCATAATGTTATTTAACAACAGTAGTATTATTTAACGCTGCCATGTAGTTAAATAATATCATAGTCAAGAGATGGTAGTAAGTTACAACTATTTATTCACCACATCTATATATACACAGAGGTACATTAATGTACTGATTATTATAAAATGAAGTGTCATATAAGGGATGTTTCATGTGTCAATCTGTCAACAAATGGAGAGAAGCAAAGAATTGCTTCCTAGCCAACAAAGAACCAGATGGTGTCTGGAGTACCAGGAAGACATACACAGCAAGGGAGAGGAACATATGATAGAGGTACTTAAGAAAAATGACCAGACCACCTTTTGGATAATGAATGAAAGATCAAGTCTGCCTGGAATCCAAGGAATAAAATTCATTTCTCACTGCTGGCCTCACATTTTCTGCTGGCCTATCCAATGCATGACAAGTCAATTTAACTCAGATAAATGGCAGAAAAATAACCCAGTGAAAAAAAGCAATTTGTTCTGCTCTTCTTGTGAGTTAAATGAACATGGTGGCAGATAGTGTAAGGAAAAGACTGCACAGGGAGAGGGAGGGTACCAAGACCTCTCCTTTCACATGACAGCAAGCTAAGAGGAAACTTAGATATACGTGAAATAAAACCTAAAGAAAACTTAGTTTACAGTTAAGTTCTCCACAAGAGGCTCTAAAATAGACTTTCTCTTATGTATGCATTATGTCATAGTTCAGTAAGTCTGAGGTCCTCAATGCAGCTTCCTGAAAGGATGACACTGAGTTTAGATAAGTGAAAAAAAAAAAAATCTGATACAACCATAGCAAAAACAGTTGAAGCATAACTTTTTTTACTTATTTGTCCGTGTTCTACGTAAGTAGATATAAGCATGCTGTATGTTTCAGGTGTTACATATGGGAGGAGGGTGTCATGTTCTTCAGAGTAGTTGACAGCAATAATGCATTACTCCCAACTACCTTAACAAGTACCTGAGGTGACAGGATATGCAAGTGGATGGGCTAGAGGGGAGAGAGAAAAAAAAAAAAAAAAAA
>VZZY01019037.1:270083-319636 GCA_013400335.1 Eurystomus gularis | reverse complement strand
AAAAAAAAAAAAAGGAGAAAAGTCTTGTTTTCATTTTTTGGGAGATGAAAACTGGAGAGAAAAACCCCACAGAGTTCAGCAAACATCCCTCAGAAGGGCTGATGGTGTACCTGCATAGTATGTAGTAGTTTTCCTGCTGAGTAGGAAAGACTTTTTTTTGCTAAAGGGTGTTTTGTCCAGGTGATCAGCTAAAGCTAATACATGTCTGAACTGAGAGAGAACTTCTTGGTTATGAAAACAAACCAACTAGAAATGTCTGGATCATTGGGAATATATTGAGAGTTTTGCAGAGTCCTCAGTGAACAACCACATACAAAAAAAATAATAATAATAATTTTGAGCTTTCTGAAAAAGGCCTCAGGGGACTTAAAGCAAAGCTGAGTACCATTAGAGAGCTGAACGTGACTGTCCTCCAGAAAATCAGCTCTAGCCTGAAATAATTCTGATGCCCTGACAGCAGCCACCATGCTGAACCAGCTGGAAAAAAGACTAGAAGTAAGGGAGTGGGAACTGCATAAATGGTGGTTAGCGCTGCTCTGAGACTACACAGAAGTATGAGAAAGCTGAAAAAGTGCCCTAAAGGTGGAAGTAACAACAAGAGAAGCAGCCAAAAATGCTATTAAAGCAGCACTTCAAGATGAAACTGATATAACCAAAACTAAGCTCAGAGACATGCAGAGGATGTGCAGTGCAGCAACTGCTAGATGAAAGCCTTGATCCAGATACTATCAAGTGCAAAAGAAAACCAGTATATGCAATAAACCCATTTAGGGGCTGTGTTAATAAGGTTTCTTAATAGCTTTGTTAAAAAGGTAATAAAACTAAACTGTTACGTTGCAACAGAACTCAGACACTATATATTCCACTAAACAGTAATAATAGTAGAAACAATCTTTAATGACCATATTTATTACACACCAGTAAATGTTAGATGGGAAAATTACTTTAAAAATAAGGGAGATTCTACATACACAGGATTGAACCCTTTTTTTCCCCCATACTGTTCTTTGGCCTTGATCTTTTTCCATAACAACTTACCTAATGACTGAGCTCCAGCTGAGTATCAAGAAATCAAGTGGTAAATTAGAGAAAGCAACAAACAGTCCATTTTCTCTATGTAAAGGTTTTCTTGCATTCAAATTGCTTCAGATTTTCCAGTGACTTGATGTAAGAAATCATAGCTGAAATTTTCCCATCTTTTAGATGTATCTCAACTATTGTGAAGAATTAATGAATGTAACTAAAATATGGGAAAGTCCAAATGGACACAAAACAAAAGAAAATTCACCTTGAATGTAGTCAAAGACTGGAACAAGTGTTCAAAGTGGCTGTGGAAGCACAACCCTTGGAGACATTTGACATGTGAGCGGACAAGCACATGAGTAACCTGACCTAGGGTAGCCCTGTTACAAGCAGGGAATGGACTACATGGCCTCAAATGGTCCCTTCCAACTTAAACCATTCTGCAAATTATTTTTTTTTCGCTCCTTTTCTTTAAAACTCAGTGGTCAGGCTGAACTAAGAGAGGTCCTTGTTCTTTAGCGGACAATGCACATACATGGTGAGCACCAAATACTGGCAATCTCACTCACTGCTGTAGTGTTCCCATTCATGGAGCAATGGTCCTCAAAGTGGCTTCCGACAGATAAAGAAATCTAAAACCAACAGAGCAGGGAGTAAAGCCTTACGTTGAAACAGTGTGAACACCAGCAGAATTGACTGCAGTACCAAAATACAGGTGAAGGTCTTGAAACTTCGCCCTTGACTTCTGCATGAGTTCTATTTTACATGTTTCTTTAAATGGGTTAGTGGTGTCCTGGCACTGACAACCCTTAGCAACCACAAACTTGCTGACCTTCTTTCTGCCCTAGTCTCACCACGCAGAGCTGTAGGTGGAATTTTGCACATTCTTCTGATTTCTGCAGCATTGCCTTCTGCTGCTGCATGAACTGCATTTGTCTACTGCTTAACAACTGTCACTGAAGACATTTAACCTAAAAAGTAACAGAAGAAAGTAGAGAGACCCTCTTATTCCCTTGAATTTAAACCCTATGATATGTAGAAGTGTTTCTCCAGACCGTTAAGGAAGGGAATATTACGGTGCCATAATTGGGTGTAGTTTTTCAGAATACATCTTCTTTTGGTGCACTCAAAGGGAGAATGATTTAGACTCACCTTTCCAAGTAAAAGCCATCAAAAGCCAGTATGTTTATCCACCAAATGCTGTCTGCATGTTTGAGCAAACATAATAACAACCAACAGAAGTTACTTCTCTTGAATGCTGATTCAGCTAATCGGTATCTTACAGGAGCAGAAAAATGAGATTTTTAGATATAGTGGGCCTCATGTTCACCCCTAAAAAGTATTGTATGTCCATGTCTTTCCTGGATCTGCTTGTGACCTCTACCATTACAAATTGAAGTCCAAAAGTTGAGAACATCTCCCACTTGCTTTGAGATCTGGGGATAAATGTTATTCCTCTATTGCATATGGAAGTGCTCCACGGGATAAGAGGGGGACTATTTTTTACCAATCGCAGCAAAAGCTGGATTTCAGCAAAAGCACAAATCAGTTCTATTCTAATTTCAGTCAATTTCTAGATGATCTTTGAGGTCCCTTCCAACCTAAACCATTCCATTCCATTCTTACATGTTACAAGTATAGTTTCCTAATAAGAAAGGAAAAAAGGAAAAAATAAACACCATGAACTTTGGCTTCCAGGCACCATTTCTATTAGAGGTGAAATCTAGAAAATAAAGGTCATGTCTAAAATCACTTTAATCAATTGTAACTCTTTAAAACACATATTCTCACTTTCAAGGCTGCCTCATTGCCACAGTTATCCATGTCACTCCATTTTATACTTCAAGATCCACGTTACTCATCCTGTTAGTCATCTGAAAGGCTATTAGATTGCAATATCTCATTCAACAGGTAGCCTAAATCACATTCTAGTGGTGGAAAAAATGGATCAGAAAATGCAGAGAAGCTCTTTCTTTTTGGTAGCTATTTAAATAGCAGCCAGAGAGGGCAGGGCATGGTAGGGAGGCAGCAGCTCCCTCCCTCCAACACTACCCAGTTTGGCATGGTCTCTGGATCACAAGACAAGGTAGCCAACACGCAGCTCCACCATGCAGATACCAAGCTGCCTGCAGCCCTAGGAGGGGAATACTGTAATCTGAGAAGAAACCATATCTGCAGGTAGAGCAGCAGTCAAACATTGAGTGTGTATGTGTTTTGGAGGTGGAGGGCAGGGAGAGGCCCAGAGCAGCAGCAGGGTAAAAGTGTGAGCTGGGTCAAGACTTTCGGCTGATACATGGAGCTATTAATCAAGATAAGAGCTCCTCCTTATTAAAGAAGATTAAATAGCCTGTGTTTTCTGAGATTTGAAAATAAAAAAGCAACAGGGCTTTCTGGCTTCACTGCATCTTGCAAAGAAGTCAAAAGCCATCTTTCCAAGGATGCTGTTGTAGTGGGGGGACAGAGAGGGCAAAGAAAACCACAGATCTACCCCAAGTGGGGGAATGGGAGGGGCACACTGAACTAAAGCTGTTGTTTTGCTCACCTAGCAGCTGAACGCCAGGCAGAGAGGGAGGCTGGGAGATGGAGCAGATTTACATTCCTGAAACTGAAGCAAGCACACAAAGCACGCTATTAAAAAGCCCTACATTCTTCAGCAGGCACTCATTTGGCTGGACTTCTATTAATAGCACTGTGTTTATCCTTGCACAGTGAAAAAATTAAGCCAGTTAAATGCTGTGAGCTCAAGAACTCACATGAGAGAGAAAATAATTTCATCCAGTTTGCAGGAGAGCAAACTTTATCCCACAAAGCATCAATATTAAACATGATCTTTATAAAACTCACTACACACCAGACAGGATTTTCTTCTGCATGCCACTCCCTGGCCTCTGTTGCAATGTTGACATTTTCTAAACATTGAACTTTCCTGAATAGATAAAATTCCAGCAGCCACAACCAGTTACAAGAGCTAGTCCTGCTCTAGAATTGTAGCCAGGTTTAAAACTTAGACCTGTCCATTAAAAGACATCTCAGCTAGGCTGAAACTCCTCACACTTTGGTCACACCCTTGGCACTATGCACCATGACTGAGGTCAGGTGTTCAGTCAGTCCAGACCCCAACAGAAACACCCTGCACCCACTGACTCAGCTCAAGATAAAAACACAGGCTGGAGATTTCCAGCCCAAAAAAATCACTGCTGTATTTCCTCAGCTATGTTTTCAGGCTTCAAGGCTGAAGCTGTAGTGCTAAGGAGCACAGGCATGCTTCACTGAATTTCAGAACATCTCTAATACAAGCTTTCCCACCCAAAACCTTAGCGGAAGTATAAATAGGCAGAACTATGCAAGCTTATCCAAGCCTTAGTTTTTTTCCAGGTATCTAAGAAACCAGCGCTCAAAGTAGCTGTAGAGACGATATGTTTCAGGAAGTGACGCAACTCTTGAGAAATTATTTGAGCTTAGATTAACAAATATCAGTTTATAGGACACGTAGAGCAAGAAACTGATGGCTAGATTTTGTGTTCAAGTTACTCTGGTATAACTCTAGACCTGGTAGCTGCCAGATCATTCTGATTTACAACATTGTACATGAAATCAGATGCAAACCCTCAATGGATGAAGGCTCAATTTACTTTGACAGTCATAACCTCTAATACCACATGCAGTCAGAATACATTCAAAGCTACTTTACTCCCTGAGCTGGTGACCATCTGCCTGTGTTCACCCTGTGTCTAAACAAGGCACATGTTTATACTTATAAAAGAGGAGAAGAAAAAAGGTTGATTCAGCAAAGGGAGTCACAGAGTTGGCCGAGACAAGCAGTTCTGTGTTCCTCCAATAAATCAAAGCTACTATCTATATGCATAGCTGAAGGAACCTCCTCCTCCTCCTGGCAAGGGAAATAGTCTGGTGGCACAGAGCCTTTGCAACACCTACAGAGAGCATCTCCTCTGCTAAAAATAGCCTGGCTGAAGCATCTCCCTGTTCTGGCAACTCCCAGGTACATGAATTGAAACACACTCACAAATATTATTTGTGGTGATGGTACCCATAAAGGCTTCAGAAATGACGCTTCCCTGCTGGCAAAATCAGAAAGGCAACTACCTCATTCTACAGGCACCACTTAAACACACCTTTCCCAAGTGACACCAAAGTTTCTTTGGCAGCAACTCACATTGCAGGCTCAAATGAGCTGTTAGTTTCTTCATTTATTCGCTTGATGTTTGTGTCTTGGGTTTTAGAGGGGGAGAGGAATGTGAGGGTATACATGTACTACAGTTTTTCTCAGAAAGAATAGCAACAGGGAGGGTGCAGTAGGAGAGAAAAACCGCATTCACGAATTAGTGGGTAAACTGCTTGTTCCTTTCTCAACGCTGCATCTAAATAAGACATCAGTCATAACATGCAGCTTCTGAGGTCACTCCTCTACAGCACCATGCAGCCCAATACAGAAATCCTGCTGCGAGCACCAGCCAGACTCTGCAGGGAGGTTATACAGTTAGCAGCTCAGGAACTTTAAGCACACAGCTGCACTCTGCGTCCAGCCCCACACTGGCTCATGGAGAGGCTGGGAGTGCCCACAGACAGTACAGGCTGTCTGCAGAGGTTTCACTTCCACCATCTGCCTGAACCTGACCCTGCTGCACCACAGCAGGAACCTACATACAGGCTACCACCACCTCCATGGTTACCTCCTGCCAGGCTGGACCTGGAGCAGCGCACCTTGTTCCAGTGCAGCAGCAAGATCATTGTCCAGTACAGCTACCACACTGCACCTCAGAAACCCAAAAATGGTACCTCTTGGGCCTCACATCCTAACTACTTGCTGAGGGAGGACCACGTTAGGTACAGAGGTGGATTCAAGGAAGCATTTGTGTTCTTCTGCCAAAAGGGCAGACAAGTTGCCTTCAAGTAGGGGAGGACCAAAACCAGAATAGCATCTTGTGGCACCAACCTTCTCTGCCATGTCAGATGAAATGGTGCAGGTGTTGCTTGGAGTCTGCACTCTCTTGCACCGCTTGTTTTCACTGTGCAAAGCCCAGGAGTTGGCAAAATCGTAACTGTTTCCCACAAGTGTCCCTGTGAATGAAGTAGAGGAGGAGAAGCAGATAACTGTTCAGGGGTTTGAGCAAAAAGTGGTCATTATTGACTACTATCAATGTGATAGTCTGATGAAAGCTGTTTTTAAAAGTAAAAACTGTTGTATCAAATACATTTCTATTCCAAGTAGAATCACTTTCAGTGATCTGGACTGGCTCCTGCAGAGGACCTCTCTGAGTTCAAGGACAGACTAAAGCCTGCAGGAGGCAGCTCCCAGCACCTTTCACACCTGCATGAACATGGTAAGAGTTATTTGCTCGTCAGCTATAACTTGCAAAAGCCTAAGCTTGACTACACATCTCCTACTATTTGTCAATAAAACACAAGACTTCGGCAAACAAAATGAAGCTGCTTTCCCTAACCAAAGAAAGCATTAGCATCCCCAATCCCAGCTAGCCTTGATTTTTCTCCTGTCTGAAACTAATTTTTCCATGCAAAGAAACTTATACACCATAATTGCTTGGGCCCATGATACCGCTGTGTAAGCTGTCCTGAAACTTGCTCCTCTGTCCTATTACAAGCAGCTCCTGGCCCAGGCATGGCAAGATTTGCACCCAGCTGGCAAAAAACACGAAACTGAAGGAGTTAATATGTGTGGCTGCCACTTCCTGGGAGCTGCAAGCCGCATCTCTGCTTCTCTTGCTCCACCCTTCTGTGCAGTGGCATCCTCCCAGAGAGGGAATGTTCCCTCCTCCCCTTTTGCTTCCCATGGCCTGGCTGATTTGAGGACTACCTCTGCTTCCTTCTGTGAGTACCTGCGGCAAAACAGTTATTTTCACAACTCTCAGTTCTGTTAATTTTGCTTTTTAAAACCCTACTGTGTTGCATGTGAGGGTATCAGTTGCCACTCTTCACGCATTCCCAAGACCTTATGCAGAGAATATGTTGAAACATGACCCTGACTGTGTCTAAAAAAACAAAACAAATGCTTCACAAATACATTTATATACTATAAAATATAAAATATAAAAATATATCATAATATATATAGATAATAAAATTTCATTGAGCTACCTGCTGTACATTAAGTGCAAACACACAGAATATACTAAAAAATAAAATAGTTCTTAAACCAAGGGGTGGCTGTGAAAACTACACTGAGAACACAGAGGTGGAGGTAATAAAGCCAGTAAACTTATTTTTGTACTCTAGAAATTAGGGGCTTATAAATGTAGCACACATTAGGCGCACAGCAGATGTCAAAAGAAGAATACTGCAAGGAAAGGAAGACAGGGAAAGGTGGTAAAAGGCATGACATTTTCACCTATGTAGCCAGAACTCAGCACAGGAAAAGAAAAAAAGCAACAGGAAGAATGTAACCCTTCATCTTACTACACATTGTAAAGATCAGACTAACAATGAAATCTAGTCTGATGAGAAGCAAGGTGCCAAATTAAATATACTCCCCTTTACTTGCACTAATGCAGCCTTACACTAACAGTTATATAATAGGAGATGGACTCTGCTCTGAAGTAGCGCTCCCCCGGCTATGAATGCATGTCCATGTTGAGTTTCCCCTCTGGCAGGTACAACCAGGTCCTCATTTACCCACAAGTTAAAATGTGAAGGCTGGGACAACTGTTGGCCTTGAAATGCTGGTCACCCATTTTTTCATTTCACCCCTTCCATTTTTTTTTTTTTTGGTTGTTCTGTGGTGCTTGTAAATTTATACCTCGTGTAGTTCTTTTATACAACTTTTGTATTATACTATGTTAACTCTTCTGCTGTTAATTCTATGATTAATACTTTCAAGTAACATTTTTTCAAATTAAATAATTTCAACATTTTCATGGGGTTGATAGGTTTTTTTCTTGGAACCTGCTCTTCAAACTTTCTTGTTGCTAGCACCTG
The DNA here is from genome assembly GCA_013400335.1 of Eurystomus gularis. Classification (NCBI taxonomy): domain Eukaryota; kingdom Metazoa; phylum Chordata; class Aves; order Coraciiformes; family Coraciidae; genus Eurystomus; species Eurystomus gularis. The sequence continues at coordinate 311,662 of VZZY01019037.1, read as the reverse complement.
TTTAGGTATTAGCAGACCTTTCCCCAGGCATGAGCAATTTGCCAACAACTTGCCAGAGCAGTTCTTCCTCCTTGCGCAGTCCTGGAGGCCTTAAACTAAGCTACAAGCTCTTTGGAACACGCAATACTTGATTCATTTGAGTTTGTTCAATAGCTCAAGGTCCAGTCTTGCCCCAGGTAAGCCCTCTCAACATACAACAATGAAAACTGAGTATAATAATGAATTAAAAGAGATTATTTGTCCAGTCTAGCGTTACATGACCTATGGCAACAGGTAAAGAACTGGAGAGGCTCTATGACTTTGAAATGAGAGTGCTGCAAAACTGCCTGCACATTTGCCAGCCTGGTTTTCTCCAGAAGCTTTGCCTTCGATGTTAAACAACACAGTCACTAAAGATGTGCAGTATTTAACCGAATATCATTACTCATTGCTTCCAATAATAAAGATTGAATAGAAGCTGTATTTTCAGAGTACTTGTATTTTTGCTGAACAAGCAGCTTTACAAACACACAGCAAAATGCAAACCACACTCGTGGAAAGGTGAAAAGCAGCTGGACATGAAGCTTTCACTGACCATCAGAAGAGCTCTAAAATGAAACTATGAAGTGACTCTGGGGCCACCAAGTTGCTTAACAAATTGGTGTCAGTTAAGTTATTTCTGCAGAGAGTAACTTTGGAGAGGACTCTTCATCCATACTCTGAGCTGCGTGCCCTGCTGATCAGTGATTCTGAAATACTTCATTTGGACACAAGAGCAGTGCTTGAAGAACCAGTGTATTATGTGGACCATAATATAGACTGATACTGGGGCGAAAACTGACTACTCAACAGCTGAGACCCTCAGGCAGTTAGTTAGCATTCAGTTTCCTTTCAGGATGCGAGATGGGTTCAGGAGGTAGCTGTTAAAGCACAATCCAAATCTCACCTTCTACCTACATCCCAAAAACATCCCAGAACTTTGATGACCCTGCTAAGGTACTCTAGGAGAGGGCCACGTACAAACCACCTGAACAGCAGGTAGGGTCTCCAAGGGTGTTCTGTTGGACTGTGACTTTTGCACTCTAATTGCTGCCTTCATATCTCTGTCTTTATGGAAAAAAAATTAAAACAAACTAAAACCACATACCCCACTGACATGTTTTGGGCAAGTCTTCCTCTCCCCTTTTGATATATATATATATATTTTTTTTTTTTAATCAGAACACTTGCTTTCACCTATCTGATGTGGAGATAGGTTATGTTCACTTTTGACAGAAAAATCAGTGTTCACTGTGATAGCTGGGTCTCAAAATCACCAGTTCCTTTTGAAATCTGAAACTGGTATGTTGCTTGTTTACTCTGAGACTGATGGTCAGGCAAGACGAAACATTAGCAATAACCACCTTCTGCCAAAGGCACGCAAGTGGGAGGCAGGAACCCTGACCTTTCTCCCTGAACCTCCTGCAGATTTTCCATAGGGCCACCAGGTTAACTCCCCCTGTTAATTCATCTGTAAAATATATGCACAAATTTTTCAAGACACCACAATACTGTGAGTAGAGGTGTGCAAACTTTCACACCTTGGTTATTTACCAAGCAATGGGGGGTTTTTTGTTTGTTAGGGCTTTGGGAGTTTTTGTTTTGTTTTCCACACATTTTTACATAGTTTAGTACATGGTTCCAGACAAGCAAAATTATTGGCAAGGTTGACCAAATATTAATCCATAGTTTGGACCAAATTAGTGATAATAAATGTTGAAGTCATTTACTACAAAGTCTTTCTTGCCTCTCTGGTTCAATGAATGTAAAATTGATGTTATTAAGGACAAGAAATGGAAACAGCCATCTCCAAAACTGTACAGCCCAGTGATCAAGGCATGCTCCTCACAACAAAAATGTCTACCTTTGATTCCAAACTCTGATTGGATCCACTCTGAGTGGATTATGAATGCAGGCTTCTGGCATCTCAGACAGATGCCATATAATGAAGACAAACAAGGCAAATCTTCCTCATCTGTACTGTTTGTAAATGACAGCTAAATTCCCACGTGAATCTATCCCTTTTGCTTTCAAATTAAAATGCAAGTAAGAAAATGAGATTGTTTATTCAGGCCAAAGAAGAACTTTAATTTGCCTAAAATCTAATTACTTGTATCCTTTAAAATGCCAAGAAATTTGGATTTCAGCATGAACAATTTTTTTTTTTAGGAGAAAAAAAATTGCACTGCATCATGGTGAGTTTGGTATGTGCTTTAAAAGCTTCTGATAACAGGTACCACACACAGGGAAGTTACGTATTCAGTCACAGGCATTTATACTACTTCTGGAACAAAAACATTACCTGTAACATCAAATTTTTCCTTGCAGATACTGTTTGCTTCTACCTGTTTAACCTACATTCATTTTCCAGTGGCATCATATATTCTGTATGTCAGCAGCTTAAAAGGCTAGAATAAGTTGCTGACAGCTAGAGCAGGCTCAGAATATCATGCCTTTATCCAAAATTAGCCATAGGTATTGTTTTATCATCAATGTCTTCGAAATTTGGAGACAGATTCCCAGCAACACTCCTCCTGTCAGTGCCAAGAAAAGCACAATGGGATGCTGGATTAATTTGGGTTGTTTGGGGTTTTTTTAATTCTTCCATAATCCTAAGAGTATGTAACATGCACAAATAATGAAATGATGGATTAATACCCGTGTTGGACCTGAATGAGCTCTTTTGCACAAATAAACTTTAATGATGACCTAGACATCTAAGTGCCTATCGCAGCAACATCACTGTGAGACAGGTCAATTACAAGACTACTAGGCAAAGACTGAGGCTACAGGCAGACAAATAAGCTCCATCAGCTTGCACTGCAGCCTCCCTCATTGGGAAGAAATGACCTTACAATTTCTGCAAGGTAAGAGCATGTCCTTCAGCCATGCTGCAAGGCTACAGGGTTTTGGCAACTTGCTCATGTGTGCATGCCCTGAGGAGATTTCAGGATCAAGTTGCCCATGTTGTGATGACTTGCATAACACTACAGAAGAAAACTGACATTTCTGGCCTGTGCTTGGGATCCCCAATCATGACATACTCATGACAGTGATCATGAGACACTCAAATACTACAGGCTGAAGGCTGCCACATAGATATCTGAGCATCTAGAAAGGACTCAACTGTGTTTCTGATAGGAGCAAAGACTGGCAACCAGGTGAAAGTGTATGATGATGTCAGAAAGCAGAGACTGTTCAATTACCAAGTCGTGGAAGCATTCACAGAATGGCTATAAAGGACCAGAGCTTAGCTTGCAAGAAAAAGCAGAGAAGAAATTAACTCTGTCATCAGTATCTAGGGGAAAAACAAACAAACAAACCTCAAAAAGCCCTGGAAAGCTTCCTATAACTTTATATTTTAATTATGCCTAAAGCATGAGAACAAACTCTCAAGGGCCAGCTGACTTGTTTTTACTGCCATATCCAATAAACAAGGAACCATGTACAATATCATCATTCTTGTTTGTAACTCTAAACAGGACACAAGCAATTCTCCACAGAATGAAGTAGTTTAGTAACCAACTATCTCAATGAGAGTGACTCCACACGCCATCCTCTTTCTGCATGACAGTGTGTACCTGCAACTCTGAAACCTACTGGGGAGACTTACTTTTTGAGGTTCAAGAGCTACTGCTTAAGGCCACTACCTTTAAAGCTGTGTCCTAACACAATTTGTTAATTTGTCACATCACTTAGACCTCCAGGACCTCAGTAACTGAGTATCAGAAGTGCATACAGAAGCAATGTGTGTTATCATCTCAAACTATCAGTTCTCGCTTTCCACACCAAAACACAGTGAGGAGTCATAAGAGTGCCATGACAATAGCAGATGATTGGATAGATTATAGAAAATGAGTATAAATACATGAGGAGAAAAGAAAAACAGTTATACACTATTCACTAAGTTTAAACACCCTTTCCTTCATCCCTCCTTTATTTACTTGCTGCAAGTGGTAATGTCCAGTAATATAACAGCTACTTCTCCTCTTAGTTCACCACAACCTCTAACAAAACAAATATAATTAATGCAGTTCTGTATCATAATCCACTTTCTTAGGAGCAAACCAAACTAACCTTCTGTGTTATTAAACAAATATTATTTTTTAAAAAATACAACATTTTCATTTGTTTTCAACATAAACAGGGCCCTTTTGTTGAGACCACAATAAAATGTGTGATGCTACATGAAAGACAACATTTATTGGCTAGACCCTATCCATGAGAACTCTGACTTCTGCAAAAATTTGGGATCTCATCCTCTGGTGCCACAAAGGTGCCCAAGAAATGGGCCATCAAATCACAGGAGTTTCCTCCTATGCAGACAGATATGAAAATGATATAGAAGTATTGCATTATCTTTTAAACCCTGTGAGCTACAGTCTGTGAGAGACAGAAGAAAACATTTCAGCTGCAAACCTCTTCCGATCACAGTGCATCTTATAGGCTCCCATCAGACCAGGCAAGGACTATTAGCAACCAGGCATTACCTTTTCAGTGTAAATCAAAGCAGTTTAAACATCTTGAGGTCCCTGCCTTTTAAAAAACCTGAAGAAAGGTTTAACACATCCCAGCTACCTGACAAGCTCATTGGCTATAGCACAATACCTGATGCATAACCTCTAGCATCATCTCGCTTCTTTTGCTTCTGACATTCAGATTTGTATAGTGGTCCCCAGGGCTTTCCAGAGAAGAGCCCATAATCTTGGCAACATTCGATCATTTTCTTTTTCCTTTGCACGCTGTGCTTCCATTACATATTATTCTGAAGCTCAAAGATCTTACAGTATTTCTTATCAATACCAATCAGCCCCCAAAAATCTATCTAATGGATTATAACTGAGGGCTCAATCTGATAAATCAAAATATGCCCAGATTTTAGCAGGAAGCAAGGGACATATCAGCAGGAGAGTTCAATCTGCCAGCAACTCTTCAGTGCTCTCAGATCACTAAGTCACTACACCAAGCTCACATCCCGGGTTAGGCTGACATTTACGAGATCTAATCAGGCTAAAAGGAGAGCAAATACAAACTGCAGTGGGGGAAGGAAAAAAAAAAAAAGGTTAACTGCTTCATAGGCTACCAATAGGCTGCCTAGACCTTTTGTTTAAAGAAAATTAGCTCTCCCAGCTGCTTGTGTTGTCCCTTACCTGGAAGTCAGCTTCAACAGTTTTAAAAAAATAAAATGGTCTGGATTACAATCCAAAGCTGTTTTTACTTGGACCCAGTGAAGAAACGCTTATATGAACCACCCCGCCAGCAGAGCTGCCAAGGAAACAAAAAACATGTAGGCGTAGCAACATCCCTCACTGATACAACAAATTCAGACATATTTAGTCCTAATTCTTTCTAAATTAGTTTAAATAAAAAGTCTATTGTATCAGAGTAAAAATCTGTCAGAATTGCTGAGGTACGATTCTATTCTTCAGGCTAAAAATCACTGATCTCTTTGTCCAAGCAGGTTACAGAAATCAGGGCCTTCCTCATACAGTAAGAGCTACACATGTTCTCTGTCACCTTCTCTGTTACTTTCCAGCTCTTCCAAGCGGTGACCCTGTCATGTACTTCATTAGATTTGGAAATCTGTGGTCTTGAAAGCACTGAGGTTTTTTGAGGAGGGGAGGATACAGTTGCCGTCATGTTAAACAAACAGAGCAGGAAACACATTTAAACATGAGCAACAGAAGGTAATCTTCTACATTTGAACAGCTCAAGGCAATACAGTCTCCTTTTCTGTTCCTGCTCTTTGTAATAGCTTCACCTCTATTTACTGTCTTGAGAAAAAAAAAAAAGTGTAAACTTCAGCCCTTAATACACTCAGACATCAAGGTATCCAAGCCCTGCCAAGCAATTCTGCAAGCTGAGTTTCCTTCTTGCTAGCTACATTGCTGAAAGACAAATCAATCATTTTAACATAATATGAAATCAGCTTTTTTCTGTACATTGAAGCTATGCTTATACATCCCAAGTGTCAGTAAGACACATCTCTGGAGCACTGCCAGGCTCTTCTCCAAATTGTTTTTTGTATCCCTTCCTATTTTCTGTATCATTTATTTTTAATGCATACTTTATATTATCAATTTAACATTTCAATGTACTAACTAACTTTACTCTAAACCTTTCCTCTTCAGGTAAGTGCTAAGAATTAAATGACACTCTGAAATACCACAAAATGAGTCCTTCAAAGTCATATTGAGGGCTTTTCCAAAACTGTTAGTCTTCACCCACACTGGCAGACTTTTCTTAAAGATGTAAAAAAGATGTATAAAGCACGGAAAGCAGTCTTGTCTCTCCCTTTCGTTAGGGATTGATGTGATATAAGGTACACCTCCAATCCAACAGCCCATACAGACAGGGAAATGTCACTAAAAGGTAATTACTTCAGAGAACAGAATCCCATGCCAAATCCAAGTAAAAACCTGCCAGAAGCAACCCCTAAGATTTAATATTTTCCCATTGTGACACTATCTATTCTTACTCCCACTTGTCTAACTCATGCAATATTATAAATTGAATCAATGAGTATTCCTCACATCTTTTTTTGCTGGGTCTTCTCCTAGTTGGTTTCCCCACACGCTGTATCGTACATCATTTAGCCTGTAGCTTTATCTTTGTATTTCAAGATTCTCAGTTTCTAAAAGTGTTAAATTTTGACTTCTGGGGTTTTCTAAGCAATGAGATCTCTCAGTAGTTTCCCTTCAGGAGGAAGGAATATGAAAGAACTTAGACAGCTTTTCAGTGCATCAAGATGAGGTACCTGCCAGGTTCTGTAGAAACATTTTGCTGGATCAGCAAGGTCTCTGTTGAATCACCCATCAGGAAAAGTGTGCAGAGCGTACATGAAAATACAGTTAGTCGCAGTCTTACCTTCCTGAGTTCTGAAGTCATCTTCAGCAAATTTATTGAAGTTACCACACAATCCACAAGTCTTATTATAGTGCTTTTCTTGAAGGAGTATCTGAATATTTCCACTGATATCAATCTTCACCGCAAAGCCATGCTCATCGCTGGATATTTTATAATAACCTGCCTCCTTCTCTATAAATATGCCATTGGAGGCAAAAGGTATGGAAACTCTGTGAAGAAAAAGAAATTTCTCAGAATATGAAACTCAAAAAAGAAACTGGTTTTTTTTTCTGCTGGAACACTTGTTCTCACAGGTACCTTTGGTCTTCCTGCATCACATCTCCGTCTAAAGAGAAGCGAAGACTGAAATATTCTCCGAGATACACAGAGAAACCAATTTTCTCCCCATCCTGGTAGTCACCTGAAGAGATGAGACATAAGCAAATATTGTTATTTCTGGGACTCAGGAGGAAAACTAGTAAGTATGCATTGCAGGGCTGGGAGCATATCACCTAACATTTTCAAGAGTTGTTTAATATGAAATGGACAGATAGTCCCAGGATGAGGGCTGGCATCAACCACTGGCAGGCATGTGGCCTGGCACTCTCTGGGGACTCATGCTCTCCTCATTACTGTCTCTAGACAGTGAATTCTTCATCTTACCATGCACACTGGAGGAGTTTCCACAGATGTGCCCAACCATCTGCCTTGCTCTTTCCCTTCCTAGTTTCCTCCCAAGAGCAGCGCATAGCTCAGTGGTAAGAGAAGGAGGTTGAATCCATTGAACATATGGAAGAATTGAGTCTGGATGTCTTCATTCTTGATAAGCCCTCTAACCCTCTCAACTGGTCTTTAAGGGGTGGATGCCAATATTGGCTATCCAACTAGGTGGCAACTCACTCTGCATTTTTCAAAAGGAGTGGCATATAGAGATGGAGACAACTTTCTTAGGCTCTGAGAGAGAGGGGGAAGGGCTTCGGACAAAGTCCTTTTTTTGCTTTTCCCCATTGCAACATGCTGCCCGTTCTGGACCTCCTGCTCTGTGGTAGCCAGCTCTGCCCAGACCTAATCACTTTACTAAGCAATGCCAATTGCACTTCACAGCCAAGTATCCAAAGACAAAGCAAACCCACACACTAAGATAGGAATCCAAAATAGATCATGCCACGGTGCCATGCTTATGTGCTCAATATAAACAGAGTGTCTGCTCATCAGGTTTTTAAAAAAAATTTAAATTGACCACATAAAATACTGCAATCTATTCATACTTCACATATGCTGGTGGGTTCTTTTACATACAGAAAAATTGTACAAAGTTGTTCAAAAAGAAGAAGAAAATTTTTTAATTTGGTATAAAGTTCCTTTTAAGTTTACTTCAATTTACTTGGAGTCAGTAAAAAGTCATCTTAAACTATGACTAATACAGTCACAGTATTATTAGTGAATATAAGAGTATCTACCAGAAGAGTTTTGCATGAAAGTAATACACAGTTTTCGTTCTCATATCATCTCTTGCCCATCCACAAGAATAACAATGCAAAAGCTATGTTAATTCAAAGGCTTTTTGTCCTGCCAGATGGGATTTTTCTTACTGGAGAGATTTAGCATACAGGTAAAATTCGTTCTGCAGGGTTGTGTAGTTCCTATTCCTGTACTCGTCTTTAACAGCCCCATTCCTCTAGCAAATTCAAAATTAAAAAAGGTCTCACTTTCCCTCTTCAGAGGAGCCAGTGAGAAAATCCCCATCCCTTAGCAGCTTAGTTACGTGTAAGCTCTATTACCAAGGGATAACAGAAACCAAAGTGACAGAATTTCCTCAAAAGTAATTCTACTCTCACAAACAAAAAACACAAAAAAGAAAACCAAGATCTTTTTATTCAGTAGTCCATCCCATCTGAGGAAGGGAAACTATCTTTCTTCCCAGTGGTGGAATGCAGCACAAGTGCAACACCACATCCCTATAACATTTTGCATTTCTTACGTCTTGGTATCTTGCTCAGACTCACCCAAGAGTGTGAAGGAGCGCTTGTGACAGTCCCCAGCAAGGAGGTAACTGCAATCCCCAGCAAAATTGTAGAAAGAACCATCAAAAGTTTTGATGTGATCCTTCCCAAAAAGGCTGCAACGGGAAACTGATGACTCCTGAAGCAAAGAACCTGATGATCCTGCATATCAAAACACAACATAACTTGCAATGTAGAACAATCATTCTGTAGTTCAGGGATTTATCTGCTGGAATTTATCACCATTGATCATTGTGTGTCCTGGACCTTTAGCTCTAGCTTCTAGGCAGACTGTATGCCTATGGCATGACAGTCCATAGGATCAAGCACAGATTTTATTATATGCATTAGTGAAATGGCTATATTGTTTTTTTTCTACTGATCCAAACCTTGTAGGTGTAATTCCAGCCCTGATCCTTTGAGGAATGCCATGCATTCATTCGTTTGTGTCTGCCTTCGATCACATTAAAATTGATACGGCAGTAGCAAAGCCCCATAGTTTGTTGAGGCAAACCACTGACTTCAGGGAGTCTTTGTGACTCAACACAGCACTTGTTGCAAAGCAAAGAGCCAAAAGAAGTAACTTTATCAATATCTCCAGTGTAATGAGAATATTGCCTGAGCTAGGATTGCAGGATTAGATGGGTAAAACATATAGATGGTGGGGGAAGGGGGGAGAACACAATAGGAGGGTGGAAATCTCACAGAAGGAACAGGGAAAACATATTATAGTTCCAAGATATCAGAAAAGAAATGTATTTTCCTACCTGGTATTACACTGGCCAGCAGTAGGTTTGTTAGCAGCGCTGCCAAGAGGGGCATCTGTCAAAAATCAGGGAGAGACATTAGAATATTCTTAGTTTGGGGTGTTTAGTGTGTTTCACAACAACTCACCATTTTTAATCCTTTCTTTACAAAAAGTTCATTTTGAGCTTCTAGTTTTGGGGTTTCAGAAAGCCGTCATCATGCAGACTTTCACGGTAAAGCAGTTATCTACCCATGCTTCTTCAAACAGGTAATCTAGGAGAGTAACTATACTTTGTTCACATTTTCTCTTCTCATTGCAGGGAAATGTGGGCTACCTTCACATATTCCGATTTACCCGAGTTAACATATTGCATACACAACGCCCTTCAATACGCAGCATTATTTATCAGACAACCTGATATGAAGAAGCACAGCAGACTGGATCGGCCACTTTAGCTCCAGTAGAAGTCACCTCTGCTGCACAAGATTTTTATCCTGCCCAAACATCCACAAAGGGAAAGAATATCTAGGTTTTGCACCAGCCAAATGGTCTGGCTGGCAGACCATTATAACCACACGGTTATAACCCACTGATTTCAGAGTGATAATATGCTTGAGATAAGGGCTGAGAAGCAAAGGGAGAAAATTGTGCAGAGATTAGAGACCCAGGGTGAAAACTTCCATTCACCAAAAGCGGTTTTAGAATTGCCTCCTGCTTTCTACAACCAAAACATCAGCTTTTGTTCTCCGTATGCCTATAAACTACCTCCTGTACTGCCAGGCAGTTAAAAATAATAATAGGATATGAGTGTCATGCAGATGGTGAACAACAGATGTGTTCTGTGGCAAGATATTAACAGTAAATGGATGAAAGCTGTAGGAAGCTTGATCTAAGTGATTTAATTTCAGTGATCATATAAGCAACTAGAGAGGCTTAAATATACCATACTTAATACATTAATGCCAGGAGACAAGACACACCTTTCCCTGAAACAACCCTGCAATTAAAGGCTAGAATACGTTTTGCAAGGAAAAATTCTGATTTCTGTTTACAGACACACAGTTCTTATTGATGTCAGTTACGCAGGTCCAATTCACAGCCACATAAAGAAACACTGAGTTTGCCTCTTTTACAAAAAGAGGGGAAAAGAAAGGTCTGTTATAAAACCTAGTCTAATATAATGCTCAAAATGCCAGTCTGGCATAAGACTGTCACAGAGGCAAGATAGCTAAGAAGTGGCAACTGCATGGGAATGCAACTGCAAAGTAATGGTGAAGAAAACCACAGGCATTATTCTCAGATTACACACTTGCTACTGTATTTTTAGTGCATGCACTGTGTTATTGTGACAGAATCAGATACTGCTTTTCTTGGTTAACTCTTCAGTTTTACAAAGCAGGCAAAGAAAAAAGAGAGTATAAGACATTTCTTTTCATACCCCTTCCACCTCCCATTCTGTTCTAAGCTGCAGACTTGAAGTTGCCCCCAATTCTAATAGTGCAGGTGCCACTAACAAATTAGAATACAATCAAGTAAGATGTCCCAGTATATAACCCTCTATAATTTTATCACTGGCTTAAGTAGAAATGAATGTACCTTCTTCCACGTGAGATTCCTCTTGCACGTGAAGAAGAAGCTCCTCCAGCTGCCACCTATATCCTACACCACCATTCTTCCCATGTTTCCTCATAAGACACGATTGGAATGGCTTTGGTCTGAAATTTCTTGTTTTTGTACAAGCCAGGAACTCTTGTTCATTTGAAAGGAAAGATAAAGACCAAACGTCACATCCGTCTGATTCTCAAGACAATAGATTAAATTGCTATCATGTAAATCAGTGGCTTTAATTGCCAGAAAGTTACAATGAGGGGAAATAGTTTTTAAAACGTACATGACAGATAAGTCTTTGAAATACATTTTGCATGTGTACGTGTGACAAATCTCACTGGCTGAGCCAATAGGCAGCATATTTATTTGAAAGACTATTGTTAAAGAGGAATAGTAGGATGATTTATACCTCAAAGACCACAGAGTCGAATAGTATTTTTTCCTGCAAACAACTGCTTTAAAGAAGAAAATCAAAGTTAGAGCTAGTAATAACCTGGTTTTGTTCACCAGGTACAAACAGATTAAGTTTGTTACATTCTATTACATCAACACATTTGATGCTTGAATTTGCAAATGTTCATATAGGTACCCACTGGAACAACACATGGTAACAAGTTAGTCATGCACATACTTGTGTACAGAGGTGGGCATAAGCTTTATGGGCATAAGTACAGCACTTAGCAAAAAAAAAAAAAAGCAGATCAGATGACATTTTACTTTCCGCATCCCATACTTCATATTTTCATATTAACAAAGGGGTTAGGAGGCAACATGTTTACCCACAAATCATATTTTGTCACTAGCTCACAGAATCAGGTCCTTTACTTTCCCCAAGAAAAACAATACAAAACAATAAAAATATGCCTCCTGAGAGGCTCCAGCAGGCATGTCTGCCTTGTGCATAAGCAATTCTGAAAATGAAGCATGTGCACACGATTTCCCTTATGATTTCTACAGATGACTATGTTGATACTTGCAAATTGGCGATGGATTATTTCTGAGACAATTTAGGTGATGAGTCTGCTTAGGTTGAGGAGTTACAAATAATACAAATAATAAGTTCTTAGCCATAGTTACTTTGTCTTGTAAGAACTCCTCATGACGTCTGCATGTTAAAATGCTATAGAGCTGCACTACAGCTACCAAATGACAGAAAGAAAGAAACACAGATCAAATTGTTTCTTTCCATGTGAAAAGACAGAGAACAAGATTTAAAAATGAACACTTTTCATCAGGATCTTCTCAGCCAGCTGTTCCAGTCTTTTCTCCAGCAGCAGTAAGGTTTGCCCTGCTTAGTCATGGCAATGCAAGGCCCACACCTGGCAGCAGCTGGGAAGACCCTGGAGAACATACAAGAAAACACCCCACATGTAGAAACTTGCCATCCACTACAGTCACAGCCTTTGCTGTGCTCCATGGTCATGCCTCCAGCATGGGGCAATCCTAGCAATCCTTGCTGCTGCAAGTACCAGTAACGGACGATAAAATATCCCTCTGGCTTATACCCAAAGTGCTCCTCTGCATCTGCAAATGAGTAATATCTACAGGAAAAAAACCATATAAATTGAAGCTTTAAAACCTGTTTCATTTGCATTTTTATATTAAGAAGGTGCAAAAGCTGGAAACCTCTAGATAGGAGAACCCGTAAGTATGGATGCTGCTCTGACCCTACTAAAATCTGCAGGCTGGTGTTTTACCCCGTCTAAACCTGACATGACTCTATGGAGAAGAGCTAAAAACCTTTCACATGAAACTGCCTTCAAAGCTGAAGTTACAGCTGACTCACATGCAGAAATGGGGCAACAGCATTGCAAGATGCCTCATTTTTGTCTTAGTCTCACTTCTGCTTCTGGTTTCATACGAAGACAGAGGAATAGCATTGACTGGGAGTCATTCTCTCCTCTTGCACCCAGCTGCCATTCCTCAGCAGGTCCTTTATACTTCTGCAGGCCTGGACATTAGTGATCAGAGAGAGATGTTCTCAAAGCCTTTCATTGCAGGACTCCCAGTATTATTCATTATATGAGGAATAAGATATCCTATCACCAGTCTTTTGTCGTCTTCTCAGTTTTAATCCTTTCAGTGCCTAAGCCCCAAGCAAGTCACTTCATTTCATAATTTCCTCTTGCAAATCTGTTTCTATAAGTAGCTCTGATTCACACTTTGGCACATGCAGAAGATTGAGTGAGAATATTTTAAATATTCCTTTAAAATAGAAACATTTCTAGTTTTGTTCCATAGTGTTTTCTTCATTGTTATTACTTAAAAGGGCTAATTCTTCAACAATACAAGATTGTTTAGTCTGTAATCATGATGGATGGCCAAGGTCTTCCTTTATTAGCTTTTGTGCCTCTGCCTTCACACCCTGACAAGCTTTATCGGGAGCACCAGTGAGAAGGAATCTGAGCCCATTGAAATGTGCTTCAGAGAGTAGGAGGCTGCAAGTGAGCAGGTTACTGAACTTGGACTGAGTCTCTGAAGTCCACAGGCACCCATCTACGTGATCAGAGCCTTGGTCTACACCGGGGGACATTTTGTGACTTGCGCTGCCAATGTTTAATAGATGGTTCAGACATCATGACACCTCTTAAGTGTTTTAGGAACCTTGGGGGACATAACAAAGAAAATTGAGATAGACACCCAAAGAACAAACTTCCTTTTTCCCCTCCTGGCTCCGTTTTCTCTCAGAAAAAGGAAATGGTGATTAAAAAGTGTATTTGTTGGCTACATCGTTCCAATACAAAGCTTGGTGATGCTTGGGTCGATCTGACATGTAATTTTACAAATACACCCGAGACACAGGAGGAAATACATAAAGGACTAAGCACTGTTGCTGGGAAGCCCCCTAAAGCCAGTTTCTGGAACAGAATAGGAAGGACTTCTAAGAAAAGTAATCCATAATATTTGCTTTGTTCAAATACTAGGTCGCATGCAACAAGTCCAATGTTTCTATGGTGGGTTGATGCTGGCTGGACACCAGATGCCCACCAAAGCCACACTATCACTCCGCCCCCCTCAGCTGGACAGGGGAGAGAAAATATAATGAAAGGTTGCTGGGTCGAGATAAGGACAGAGAGAGATCACTCACCAATTATTGTCACAGGCAAAAAAGACTCAACTTGGGGAAAAATTAATTTAATTTATTACCAAACAAAATCAGAGTAGGATAGTGAGAAAATAAAGACTGACTCTTAAAACACCTTCCCCTCGATCTCTCCCTTCTTCCAGGATTAACTTCACTCCTGATTTTCTCTACCTCCTCTCTCCAGTAGCGCAGAGGGACAGGGAATGGAGGTTGCTGTTAATTCACCACACGTTGTCTCTGCTGCTCATTCCTCCTCAAGGGGAGGACTCCTCCCACACTTCCCCTGCTCCAGCATGCGGTCCCTCCCATGGGAGATAGTTCTCCATGAACTTCTCCAACAGGAGTTCTTCTCATGGGCTGCAGTTCTTCACAAACTGCTCCAGCATGAGTCCCTGTCTACACCAGTGTGGATCCCCTACAGGATCATAAGTCCTGTCAGCAAGTCTGCTCCAGTGAGGGTTCTCCACAGGTTCACAGCCTCTATCAGGTGCATCCACCTGCTCTGGCATGGGGTCCTCCATGGTCTGCAGGTGGATATCTGCTCCACCATTAACCTCCATGGGCTGCAGGGGAACAGCCTGCCTCACCTTGGTCTTCACCACAGGCTGCAGGGAAATCTCTGCTCCAGCACCTGGAGCATCTCCTGCACTTCCTTCTTCACTGACCTTGGTGTCTGCAGGGCTGTTTCTCTCACACATTCTCACGCCTCAATCTGGCTGCAGTTGCATGGGGATTTCTTTTCCCTCTTCTTAAAGACGTTATCACAGAGGCACTACCACTGTCACTGATTGTCTCAACCTTGGCGAGTGCCAGATCCATCCTGTAGCCAGTTGACGTTGGATCTATTGGACATATATGGACTGAGGCATTAGACAGAATGCCACATGTGTCATTGAGTTTGTTACATAGAAATATGTATGCAAAGTGCCCGTATTATGAAACCTGCAATGCTGAGTGTAGCAACAGTGATGACATATACAGAGCCTGAACAAGAAAACCCAGCCAAAGCATCTTGATGTAGGTAAGCTGGAAAACTAAAGCCAAATAATACTGAATGTTTATTCTGAGTTTAGCAACTGAAATTAGGCTATGGAAGCAACACAGGATGTCACTTTAAGACTATTTGGAAACAGCAAGCATCTGCTGTAAGAGAACTTAATCTTACTTAAGGAAAATATACTAATGAGGTTCAGTAACAATTTTTTGTTTTGTTTTTAAGTGGGAACCTAACCAATCTAATATGTCAGCACATAGATCTTAATAGAGCCAACTAATCTGAAGATTTCAGCCTGATTCTGGCCTAGTTGTAAGCATATTGAGTTGAAGTACTCTATCCTGGACAAAATTTCTTTCTATAAGCATTACTTAGTTTCTGCAGGCAAAGGCATTGATTGATTTTCTGAGGTCTAGAAAGTGTTCTTAGCATCTTAAGTAAACTGAAATTCCCAACGCCACATCCTCAGATGCCACACAAAAATCAAATTAAGGACAGTGTACTTTGAAATGTAGGAAATTACATGACTCATGAATCAGCAGAAAGTCCTTAAGCAGAGACTCATGTGGAAGGAAGCCATGCTGCTTTGTTTCTCAGAAGCAGTCAAGGTGAAAGAATTACAGGAAATGGAAAAGAGAAAAACACTACACAACAAACAAACAAAAAAAACACCAAAAAACCAAGCAAACCAAAACACCAAACACAACACAAAACATCATTGTGCAAAAGTACACATAAATACAAAGTACTCGGCCAGTCTATCTCAAAAACAGTGAAATTCTTAAGGATAGGGAAAAAAATTGTAAAATTATGATTAGAGGTAGGAAGCAATTTCTCTGCAAGGGGAAGAAGTTTCCAATCTTAGAAAATCTGAGAAGGAAAGCATAAGGAGCATCTACCATACCAGAAATTGCACAGATAAGGTAAATAAGATGTATTCACCATTTATCCCAGGGTAATGGCTGCGAGCAGTCAATTAATTTCTCAAGGAGTTGCCTTTAAAGGACATAAATGGAAGGCCTCTGTACAGGTCACTGTGTCAAAAAGGAGTCAAAACTAATGGTCCATCACAACAATGGATCAAATCACAGGAATCAAATGATTAATCAGAGCTTGCGGCTTTAAAAGCACCCTGTTGGGTGCTGGAAGCAGAAATCCCATCCTTTAATGTTACACTTAATTTCTTAAAACTTTTTTCCTAAACAACAACTGTTAGCCACCAGAATTGTAGTTTTTGGTCCAAAAAAAAAAAACAACAAACCAACCAAAAAAAACCCAACAAAAAAAAACCCACACACAAACAGGACAGCTTTCTTTATCCCAATCTGCAAGAAGGTATGTCTCAGAGGTTTTTCACAACTGAGATTCATATTAACTTTTCCATTAGTGACACAACAACGACACTCAGCACAGGCAACAATGAATAAGCTAAAATACAAACCATTGCAAATAGTTCTGAAAATAAGAGCACGCCACAACAGTTCCTGAAAGTCCAGACCAACAGGCCAGAAATAACACAAGGCACAAGCAAAGTTAATTCTGCATCCCCTCATATCTTCCTCATGCCCAAGAGAAAAAAAAAAGGCACAAAAGCAAACAAACAAAACCCCACACATATGAGAATATCAGCTGGCAAAGTCCACATAACCCTGCGTTTGAACCATTCCCTTTGGAATATTTAGGATACTGTAGCCCTTCGAGGAAAAAACTGAGGCAGATGAACAAAGTACACTAGTACTGAAATGGAGTATTGACCTTCCCCATGCAGAAAAGCCTCAAAAGAGATTTATTCTGCATAAATATTCACTGACACATTTTAAAAGCATGAGTAAGGATAAGGAAAATAAGCCAGTTACAGATATTCAGGAGAAAGGAGGACACGCAGACAGCTGTTGTGGCCGAAACAGCAAACTAGACATGCACCAGCAGCATGGTACAGTAACAGAAGCGAAGGACAATTACCAGGGCTGTCTGGAAGGCTGTCCCATGTCCCTGGACAGGGCAGTAGCAGTGCCTGCTTGCCTTTGAAGCTGCACTGCTTCACCACTTCTCTGTCATGCTGAGGGACTCCTCAATGAGGCAAGATAGACAGCTAAGATGCATTGCAACAAGAAAGTCAGAGCCATGCTCTGTCCCCATGGCAGCTGCCCAAACAGGACTATATTTCCTTCACACAGCAGTGTAAAATAAGTTTCAGCAAAAAGTAGCAAAATAAATTTCTTCGAAACACCCAGAAAGCCTATTGGGAAAACAAAACAGTGTCACTGGCTCTGGTTCCCATATGAAGTGCAAGGGCTTCCGTGCGTTTTTGGGTCATAAGTGCTCAGTTTCTTCTCTTGGCACAGTTAATGATAGAAGGTTTAAAGAAAGACACTCCTCAGAGAAGATGGAAGGCATCAACCACCTTTAGTTTGTACTTACAACCCCTCAGCCTCTGGACATCCTTCCACATGCTGGGAAGTTCACAAGACAAAACAAACACTTGGATGCTCTCCTCCCTAGCTCCCTAGCTATGCAACCCATTATCTTCAGCTGGTGCCAACTGGTACTGCTCTGCCGAAGTCAGTGGCTCTACTCTAGTCTGTGCTAGCTGAAGAGCCAAAAGCCTCATAAATTTGCATTACATTACAAAGAGTTACCAGAAACTGAAAGAAAGAGCAGGGGAGACATTTTTCTTCCAGTCTATGGACAATTTATTCCTTATGTAAGTTAGGTATCACCTTGGGGATATACCCCTGACTGTACCTCCTAGACACTAACACAAGTCTCGGTATTCCCAGGAAGGGGAGGATGCTCCTAAGACAGAACAGCACAGCCTGGGAGGGGATCACTCATTTCCTCCTGCAAGAATTTGAAAGCAGTTGCTCACTGCCCTCTCTCTTTTGCTTGTTAACATCTTAAGACTCCACCCCTGGATTGAAATTCCCTGCATACAGATAGTCAGCCAAGGCCAATTCAACAATTCTCCCTCTCCCCTGGAATTCTGGTTTTCATATTCCTTCCCTCCCTCCTCCCCCAGCTAATCAAAACTCTAGCCTTACTGGTTTATACAGTGTATTTACAGGCATAAGATTTTCTAAGCAGGGTTCTCAATGCATGCATGCTATACGAGTTCCCAGTTACCCTGTGAGACGCTTTCTATTCATCTAGCCTGTTCTAGATAGAGCAAATATTTCACTGTCCTCATCATACCTTAACAACAGCTCTGATATCAGACACTAACCAGTCGACCACCACAATATTACCATTGGGCTGCTGAAGAAAAAAAAGAAAACAACCAACCAAAAAATCCCCAACCAACCAAAACAAACCTCACAACATATAGACAATGCAAGGGAATTTTTCCATTAAGATAATAAGAGAAAAAGAGAGTCTGAATTCTGCATGACATCATGCCAGTTTTCAAAATCCATGCATTAAAAGCAGTTAAACCCTCCCTCTGGGATTAAATTTGTCCAAATGCCTAGCTGCTAAAATGCCTTTAAATAAAATCATGAAAAATATGACTAGCTAACACTTCTGGGTTGTGGACCTTTAAAACAGTTGCAGTAACAATTCACCCTGTAACACTGTATATACAGTAGAGTAATTGATTACTAAATTAGCCAAAGTCACCATCAGATACATATCAAATCTCATTTATATGGAAAATTGTCCTCAGCTGGTCTTTTAACTGGAGTATCTGGGCTTTGGTAAGATTTCAAGATTTAAAATTTAAGTAAATAAATAAATCACCCTTGACTGATGATCCTGCAGCAAAGGCATGAGGAGGCTAACAGAACAGAAATATAGCTTTAAGAGGACATCAAACAAAATAGCCCCACCAATGTGCTCTTCAGTCAGGCAGGATGGGGGGAAATAAAATTCTATTATTAATCCCAAAGTGATTAAGCACTTTGTATATGCATGCATATACAAATACACGCCAATATAGGCACGCACTTGTATATATACACACCCATTACATTTGTTCTGATAGGAAAACAGTTATGTACTGAGAAAGGCACAGATGTAAACAGGAATGCCCAAAAGATGAGAAAGATCCTCTTAGACAGTTGGAAGAAAAAAAAAATAAATAAAAAAGGAGGAGGAAAAAGAAGGAAAGTTATCTTTCTCATGTGTGTGTTCTTACAACTAATGTCTTGATTCTTAATTGCCCATCTTGCAAGTGCTTTTGTTCCTAAAAACCAATTGCTGTCAGTATAAATCCACTTATTTCAGCAGTTATGACAACAGAAACAAGAGCCATAGTGTGTCAGATGAGATTTAAATAGCCTAAGTGGTTATTTTTGCAGAGTGAGGCCTTGCCTTTACAGAAGGGAGCAAACACAGACACTGTGCTGCCGCTTTACAGTTTGAAAAGTGATTTCATCCTTCTCCCCTTCTGTAATAAGACAGAAACAGTATTTTCCATATTTGCATCACAGATATGTAAGCAAGAATAAATTAATTTATGTCTTCTGCTCCACACCCAGGACTGGTCGAAGGTCCTAGGAGGTTTACTAATGATGGAGTTTACTAATGACAGACTTCCTGAAATGCTCCTGCAGGAGCACAAGTTTCCACCCAGGGTCGCAGCTGTTAAACATCTTTCCACTGCCCAAGTGAGACAGCATCCAGAGCCAGCTGAAACTTCTCTGTTCAAGGCTGACCCCTGTAGGATTGTCCTAAATTAATTATTTCTCAAACTAGCATGCCACCAGTGTTCATTTAACATTTCAAACCACTACAACTGTTAGTAAACTGTTCCAACAATTAATGCCACACTATTTTAAAAATACACGCTGTAACTCTGGTTTCAGCTAGACCAGATGCAATCTTCAGCTAGTGGATTATACGAAAACTTAAGAAACATCTACTACTATGTTTTCTCCACACACCTGCCCAGACAGTGAGTTCAAGGCAGTTCTCCACCATCCACTAAAGTTAAATTGACTGAGCTCCTAGATTGTCTCCGCAAAGCGCATGTCTCCCCGTTTTAACTGGTTTTCATGGCACCCTCTCCAGAGACCAGAAGTAGAGGCAGCTATAGCACTGCTGCTCTCCCTTACAAATGCAACACTGCGTTTCTGCTCTGTATCCATCCCTCCCTCCCCTCACCAGCATCTTCTACCAGCTCACCATGTTAAACAGCATAAGGCAGAGATAAATGCTGTCAAGACTCTACCAGAAATAAGCCTTCACAGAAGGATGATTGGCACATGTAATCAATGGGATGAACACTCAGTTGTTGTGCTGGGGTTTGGGTTGTTTTTTTTTGCATCATTCCAGGTTTTCTAGTCACCCAGATGTTATGGCAAACCTTAAAGGTGCCTAAATATATTGTATTTATACTACTTGCCAAAGTTGTGATCCCACTGAAGATTTAGAAGGTTTGTTAGACATGATCTGTTTTTCATAAAACTACCAAAATTCCTAAAAAGCTGAAGTACCATAATGTAACTACTAATCTATCCAGATCATTCCATACTTTTAAAGTACAAATTACTTGGCCTTGTTGGTTTAAAATATCTAACTTGAATTTACAATGACATTTAGCAAGAGAATGCTAGATGTTGACTGCACTTGTAAGTAATGGAAAAAAAGAAAAATCACATTATAATTTCCTAATGAAACTGTTCCTATTCAGAACAAGTTATTTTGACATAAAACCAGATTGTATTAGTGCTGTCAAAGTATAGGTGACCAGAAATACCAATCAGCAAGGGAGATCTTATCCATTAAAATATTTTTTCCATCAATTTCAACTTTGCTGAGACTTCAACTTTCATATCTCTACCAGAGATTCAATCACTATATTCATATTGCCCTTCACTTAATAAAATATTTATACATGCTTTCAGGCTCATTGACTTTGTTATCTTTTGAATATGGGCTACAAAAATGAAACTTTTCTGACTAAATGCTACTATACCCTTTCTAGTGTCAGGAAACTCCTGCACACAAACAAAACCATTGTAAAATATTGGGAAGAGTGCTGTGAACCAAACCAAATTGCATAGAGATGCCAGTTCCCATTGAAGAAGAGGGAGTTTCTGAAGTTCTCCACTAGGAAGAGTAGTCCCCAGGATTGAAGTGTTGGCTCATGGATATTCATTACACTGTACCAAGGGGATCCAGGATTTTACCTTAAATGTTTATTCCATTTTCTTAATCACTTTTGAAAAAGAAAGGTTGTGCATGGATGTGACTTCTATTTAGCTCATTTTTCTAATACTGAGCAAGAAACAACTCTAATAACAAGCAGGTCGTTAATACAAAGTCACGTGTTTCTCTTTCTGAAATGCTGATTTACCCTAGTACAAGACAGAGCATGTTACTCATTGTGGAGGACAATTAAGTCGCAGAAACATTCACTGCTCACTGGGAACAACTGGCTCCATTATGTGATCAACAAATCTATGTCTTATGCACATTCCCCACCACCCTTTTTTTTCCTGCAGTCATCTAATATAAGCACAGGGCATGAGAAAAAAAAAGAGCCCTCAGATTGTGAAAATTGCCTCTAGCTCCTGTTTTTTCCTCACATATTGAGATATGGTACATATCATAAATTTGAACTATGAAATTCTAGAATAATAATTGCTTCTTTCTCACATGCCTTTTGATTTTTTCATATCATCTGAGATTAGCATTTACAAGACTTTATTCAGAAACACAAAGGGTAGAGATTTACTCCAAGATAAAAAACAAAGCTGAGATATTCACAAGAACTTCCAATCCCCATACCTGGCATTCAAGAAAAGAAAAACCCCTCCAAATACTATAACATTCCAAAATATCATCATGCAATTTGACAATGCAGATGCAAGGAATGGGGGTGGGGGAGTGTCTCCCACTGACTTCCAAAAATTATGGAATTTTAATGTAAACTGCATTTAAAATATCCTCCAAGTTTAACTTGAGCACTCTATTTTAACAAAAAGACATTGGTCAAGCAGTCCAACTTTTTTTCCGTTTGGAGTAGAAGAAAGGCTGCAAAAATTGCATTCTAGTAACAGTTAAGTTTTTGAACAGCCTCAAGGTTGAGAGCAACCTTGGGCTCACTATTTTGTGAGCCCATTTCCACAGATTTTATCTTTGGAACAATACCAACAAAAAGACTATATCTTGCTTATCTATGTTTGATTGCTTGACATAATACTGGTCATATATTGTTCTGAAAACAGTTCAAAACTACACTTTCTGTATCAAAGTAATCAGAATACATTCTTCTTTCCTTCCCTTGCTTAGCAGAAAAATGCACGGTATTTAGAAGGAACAGTGCCTGAGGACTTAAGCATGGATATATCTGTATTTTTTTCTTTATTTGCTTTTTACTTTTGTTCACATCCTTCTTCTGGTTTGTTTTTCCCTATTCACAGCACAGATTCAGTGCCCTCCTTGCTGGTTTTGAAGATACACATAGAAACCGTTCTGTAAATAGTCAGGTCCCAATGCACATACAAAACCGAGCTACTGAT
The DNA here is from genome assembly GCA_013400335.1 of Eurystomus gularis. Taxonomy (NCBI): domain Eukaryota; kingdom Metazoa; phylum Chordata; class Aves; order Coraciiformes; family Coraciidae; genus Eurystomus; species Eurystomus gularis. The sequence goes on along the minus strand of VZZY01019037.1, from coordinate 288,897 downwards.
CCCAGCAGTCTGACATACTTTCGGGAAGGTGAGATTCAAGCATGGATATATAGAGATCTCATGAAGGTTAGGGCAGATTTTACAGCATACATGAAATTGGCAAAAGCCAAGTATAATTTGAACCTCATGGGCTGAGAGAAGAGTACACCCACCTTTCAGTCCTGGTGTTCAGGTTAGTTACCATGGTGCTTGCAGTGCCTTTCTCCCTCTTTCCTGTTTCATCTTTCAACACAGGGCAGGAAACCATCTTCTCTCAAATTTCAATCAGAAAATGAATGCTAAAGGTTCCCAAAAAGCTAACTCATCTTTGACCAAACTACTTAATTAAATTAATACATTATTACTTAAATAATACAGACTATTTAATCAACACTCTGTGACATACATTCATCGTTCCACATATTACTCTCTTTATATTTTCCACTCCTTCCTTCAAATCGAGATCTACATTCTAGGTAATGCCCTCACCCGCAAGACTCTCAGGACAGGAAGGCAGAGACACAAAAGTACAATAGGTACTCTTGTAACATGTACTACTAATTGCCACTACTAATTGCACAAAAATAATGTTATAGCATTATCTATGTGATGGCAGAAGTGTCAATACTGATTCCAGTGAGCTTTCTTCCTCATTTAAAGTGGTGGATGCTTACTACTTATATTAAACCATAAGCTAAATTAATTGCTTCTTTAACGTGTACAATCATCAATTACTCTATACAGGATAGTGGCAAAAATAACTTCTGTGTAAGTAAAAAAAAATGAACACTTTTTTTGTCTATTATAAAGCATATTATATATAGGCATTTATTTGGAAAAAACAAAAATGAAAGAAAAAATACCTTTAAATTACCTAAACCACTGCATTTTAAATCAGAAGCACAGTAACATCTCATTTATTAAAGGACAACATGAAACTTAGTTCTTATAAGCACATACTGGTTTTCTTCCAGACTCAAAAGCATTTAGCTGATTACATATAACTAGAAGTGGAAACACATCCTGCAGCAAGTGTTTTATTTATAAAGAGGAAAGAAAAATACTTCCATTATACATGCCCTAGGAGTACCTACGAGACCCCTCATAGACCTATGCCCCATTATATTCAGTACTGTACAAACACAGTACAAGAAAGTCTCTGTCCAAACCCAAAGCATCAGTAGGAAGACCACAGAAAGAACACTTAAGTGAGGTAGTTATGCTGAAAAAAATTTACAGGTCATGGAGTAGACCTTAACACAGTTTGGGAACTACTAGCTTTGCAAGTAAATTAAGCTTTAAATATTTTAACACTACTTTTAGCTATTTGTAGCTTCACAGTCTAAAATTTCTAACTTGAGTCCGAGCAAAGAGGCTTGTTGAGATAAGACAAACCAAAGAAAGCATTCCTTAAAGAAAAGCTGAAAAGCACTGAAGCTTGAATTTCCAGTAACTAGAACTAGAGAGAAACAGATTAGCATCAGTAACTACAAAATTGCAAAATGGGCTAAAACGCAGATTTAGTCCCTCCAGAGGCTTAAAAACATCCGGCTGCCATATTTGTTAAGCAACAGAAAGTAACTGGTATGCCACGGTCATATGTACAAAGCTCTACGTTACCATTAAACTACTGAAGGGCTCTATCCTGAAACACTGGTTCTCAGGCAGTGAACTGAAGTTCATGCTGAGCTCCTGCTCATGGGACCAGACTCTTCCAAATCTCTTGGCTCCTAGTCGATAGCTGAAGATTAACAGCACTGGAAAGTAACATTCAGAATTTCCTAAATGGATGTACTTGAAGCCTAGCTTTCAGCCTGGTTTGAAATACATATATATATTTAATATACATTTAATTCTTTGGCCAGTTTTAACCAAGTCATGTTCTTATGTGTTTAATGAGTATCAGCAACCTCACATGTGGGGTAGGGGGGGACACAGTGCATGGAATATTGTCCCCTAGAAAGGAAAAACTGAAGCACCCACTCAGCAGTTACCAGCATTGCCTCAACTACAAACCAGTTGATGCTTTTTCGCCCTGATGGTAGTTTGTAAACACCAGAGGAAGTGGGAAGTCCTTGCTCTGTGCGGTGGCTTAGGTGACAGTGGGAGGGGTGAAATGTGGAGGTCAGAGAGAGGAGATGGAGGAAGAGAAGCTGTGTTTATTACAGTGGGAAAGAGACGCAAGAGCAGAGGGTACAGATCTGTAGGATATTTAACTCCACTACTCTCACTATTCCCAAAACTATTTATGTATGTATAGATATACTTTAGCATTCCATCTAGAAAAATCTGACACGGGATTAGCAAAGCTCCTGTTCTGCCTCCTGATCAAAAGGACAGTGCAGAAGCTCAAAGCATGGAAATTCCCCTATTAGTCCTGTACAGCTCCACAATCTGGTGAGAACTGAGCTAACTGGGAAACAACATTTCTGCTGTTTAGAAAATTCCCCATTTCCAAGAAGTTTTCATCCCAGTTTGGGAGGCTTCCTAGATATTTTATCTCCCCCTGCTCTACAACAGCCTAATCAGTAGTGTGCTGAAAAACAAGGGGATCGAGCAAGGGGACAGATGTATATCTAAACCAAAGGTGCCACAGACACAGCATATCTTCTGATGAACTAGCATTTTCCAATGACAACGCTAGAAAGCCTCTAACCAGCTGTACTGATAACTCAGGAACCACAGCTCCTGTCAAAAAGTACCACAGTGCCCTTCCTCATCAATTAATTTGCCTAATGGGTAACGCACCAGGAAAACAAGGAGGCTGTTTGAAGGACTCTCAGTAGGGACAAAGGAAGGCTTGTGAACTTACCCAGAAATGTCACACGGAGGAAGATAAATCTGACAGGGATGTTCTGGGCAGAATAATGCTCAAAACAGTTTGCAGTCTGGTTTTATCTGGTTGCTGCCGAACAGTACAAGAGCTGAGCAGTTCTGTGGCATAAAAGAATCTATATACTCCTCCCACCATTTATCCTGATGAAGATTAAAAAAGTGTGATGGCAGGCTGATCTGCTACAGACATCACCTTATCAGAGTGCCTGTAAGAATAAGACCTTGATGGTGGCTTGGCTGCAGGAACTGCCAAGGTCACAGCTAAGCATGCTGACCAATATCGGTTCACTCATTTTTGTACTCCTCCTGTCCACAGGCAACTTTTGTCTCATCTTTTATATACGCTTTAAACTATTTGGAGCTGGCACCTTGTTGCTATTCTCAATTTGCACAGCACTTAGCTAAGTGGAGACTGGGTCCCACCACTCTGCATCACAAATAACAGCAGGAAGAAAAAAGAAAAAAAAAATTCAAAACTGAGCTCTACCACATGCACTGAACTAGTCAAGTTTAATCCCATGGAATGGAGGGAAGGTAAAGCCTTTGCAAGTGATGAAAGACACATTCACATCTAGGCTAGAGTTTACAGCCACCAAGGAGCTAATCACACAACTGACATAAATCCTAGTCTAGACAAAGCTTTGTACACTGAAAGGGGCAAAAATACAGCGTAATGGCATGGAAGACCCTTCACACCCTTCTATAATTAAGGTTGAAATAATTTCAGCTAAGGCAAAAAAAAGATTTTAAGCACTAGAGATCCAAGATGACTTCTACTATCTTAACATTTTAATATGCCTTTTAAGCACACAGTCTGTTCAAACTCTTTAATATACGGATCTACCAAATCAACACCACTTATTTATAAAGGTCATTTTACACATCTGGATCCCAATTGATGCCAGTGGTTTTTAGCTAGTATTTTCTACAAGTCCTTCACAACCTTGTGCACGAGGTTGGCCAGTCCCCTGATTCTTTCTCCCTCCAACCATTTTAACTAATTTCCACATTTGTGACACTTCATGTGGAAAATAACAGAAACGGTGTTGCACTAGGTGCAAAAAGGGAGAGGAAGAGATTAAGAGACGGGGAAAGAATGAGCATGCAGCCAAGGCACTGCATGCCCCATACAGTCACTGCCAAGAAGCCAGAGACTCTGAAATCTTCAGCCAGAGTTAAAAAAGCATCTCGAAAAATTACTTGAAAAAAGTGCATACATCTGTACAAAATAGTACTTTTTTAAAAAAATCATTGTTCACTGAAAAGCAAGGATGTGCAGCATTAACTTACTCCCAGTGCTAACGGTGGTTAAAGAAATCTCCTGAAGCCAGGGGCTAACGAGGTAAGGCAGCATCAGTGCAAACTGCTGAGAAGTGAGAAACGCAGAGTTACAGACTGCTCTGTGAGGAGGTGGATACCTTAAATTCATCCTGCTCAGTGCAAGACAGGAATAAATCTAAACTTCTATTGCTGTTGTTATACAGGCTGCCTAGAAATTATTTCTGGCCTTCAGAACAGACCATTTGTACCACAATAACAGAGGAGCACAGAGCAAGAAGCAGTACGGTCAGCACGACAGCGAGTCCAGCCCCAAGCTCCCCAGATGCCCAGCGAGCTGGGTCCATGAATGAATGAGAGGAGGCTGGTGAGGAGGAGCAAGAGGGTGTGCATCTTCCAAAAAGCAAATACGCTGTGCTTCAGAGAAGAGTTCAGTTCTGAGGGCTTTCATCTCAGATGCCATGACTTTTCTCCCTGTCTCCCTGGCTTTCACATTCCTCAGCATGTGTATTACTCTTCTGCAACTTCTGCTGCCATAGAGCCAGTCTTGCTGCAGCAAGTATCTTGGCAGATCCTCAGATACAAGGAAAACATCCTTTCTAGCATGCTCAAGCCCCTGCAACATCATGAGACCCGAGTGCAGCAAGGGCCAGATTAAATCTGAGGTTTATTAATTCCTCTACCTAATACACAATACTAACTTTCCCAGCTCAGGATGTGTCAGGGTAGGGTTGCTCTGACGCACAACTGTATTTTCTGTAATCCCAGATCAGATGCTGGTGTACTAAAATAAAAATGTCTTCTACCTTTTAAATTTATTTCCCTACATTTACCTTCAGTACTAATGCAACGCTGATACTAAGATCACTGTGATACAAGAAGGAAAGTTACACTATTCCAACTGTGCAAACAGAATTCAAAACGTTTGTCTCTGGTAATTCTTACACTATTCTTCTATGCACTTCTAAGTATTGAGCCTCAAAATGACAAGAACACACCTGGATTTGCATCTAGCAAGAAAGTACTTACTGGGCTGCTGCTTTCTGTGCTGAGGAGCCTTTGAAATGAAAACAAACCAACCACAAATCACACTAATGGGAAGGCTGTCACTTCTGGATTCAACCACAGAAATGAAATATAATAGGGGAAAAGAAATACTGGCTTTATTCCCAGACATAAAAAGTAAATCATCTGCAGAGAGAATGGCATTCCTCTCCTCTCCTTCATCCCAAACCAGATATCAGCTCTGCAGAACTGAATATACAAAAACTTTCCCATCTTTTGACAATTCAACTTTAAAAAGAAAGAAAAGGAGGAAACAAAAACAAAAAAAACCCCAGCTGTATATGCTTTGGAGACCACACATAATTTTGTCATGTATTTAATAAATCATGTATTTAATAAATATCTACAAAATTTAACAGCATCCTGAAGTTAAACAACAAAATATGTAATGTTAGCAATATCAAGAATCTCAGTTCAGCTGTAAATTTCCACAGGTTCCCTGGAGAAACCGGAGGCTCCACATAGAAGGTATTTGGTGGAAGAAGTAGGTCTGAGGACTGAAATGTTCTCAGTTTTCTGACCTGGTATCTCAAGCTGGACACTTAAAAAACACTAAGATTCAGTACCCCTTAAGTCTCCCACTGTAGCCTGAGCAGCTCCTCAGGAAGCACAGTCCCCCCACTCCATCCCCCTGACCGAGCCAGGTTGCAGAAGCCAAGGCAAGGCAAAGAGTTGCCCCCTTTCCGATGTGCAGCCACAGAGTTATAAAGCACTAGAACATATTAAATTTCAAAAAACCCTAACAATAATATCCATCACAAGTACCACATAATTAGGGGATTTTTAGCTTTGTTTTTGTATCATCTAATCCCAGGCTTGAACCCATGTTCTGTGAAGCCTAGATAGAATCAAGCACTTGAACAACACATATTTACACATGCTCGTTCCTATTAGACACAAAATGAATAGCCTCGAATTAGAAGGGGAGCCTTTTTGAAATATGCGTTTCTAATCCAGGTACGCAAATGAGATGTGGGACTTTCCTAAAAGCTTTGCTACCAAGTGGCAGCTGAGCAGTGGAAAACCCAGCTTTCACACGTTCATTACCTCTGCGGTCAGAAAAGAATAGTTGTGTACTCAGCTCTCACAGCCTTCTGAAAAATATATTCCAGTCCTCCAGAGCTCTGGTATCTGGCAAATTTTCAATATCACATACTTGCTGACTATCCTAGTGTGCTCCAGGATAATGCTGAATTATGAACCCAGCCCTTGGCACAAAGTGTTCCCGTATTCTTTTCAAAAGACTTCCCTCCTCCACCCAGAAAGTTAAAGGAGCGATTCAAGCCCTGCTGTGGAAATACTAAGTTTGTGTTTCAGCTAAGAGGACTGCAAAGCAAGGAGAACAGAGGTTTACAGAGTAAGAAGGGACAAGTCAGCAGCCCTGGTGAGAAGTTAGCGGGGAGGGTGCTGAGGCTACATGGAAAAAAGCTCTGCCTCTCATCTTTTCCGTACACAGAATTGAAAGCAAAATGATCAGGAAACATCAGTGCTCAGGTCAGAGATCAGCAAGAGAAGCATGAGTCTGGAAGAAGCACTAGAACTTGAAGCAAGCAAGTATGCAACAACTAGGTTGAAAAAAATAACTTAAAAACAAATTAAGTGGATCAACAATCAGATGGACGCTCACTGCAGCGCTGCCTCTTACAGGCTGTGTGGTACTTGCTGTGCCCTAAACTGCATGGCTTGGGACGAACACAGGGGATATTTTTTTTTAATCTCAAAAGATAACCTGGTAGCCATCTGCTAGCTGGGCTGGCCCATTCTTCTATGGCATCTCCGCACAGGAGATAAATTTGAAGGATGTGATGGGTGGTTAAGTCAGGAGTGCGAGCAAGGAATTGCACCTTCCAAGTAATTTCCTAAGGAAATTACGCAGCTGGAATGGAGCAGGTGACAGCCCTCCACAACCCCCTCAGCCCTTGTAGGCCAGCCAGCTCAAGCAGACAAGGCACCGCGCAGAGCCAGCCTCAGACACCTCAGTGTGTCATCACAACTGACAGTGTGTGATGGAGCCGTGTCTTGCATGGCATCGGGCTATTTATGCAGGATAAAAGGGTGCCATTCTGCAGGGTAAACATATAGGTGGTCTCTTTAGTCCAGTGTTGAGCCATGGTCATTCTACTCTTACTGCTTATGCCACACTTGATAGATCAGAAATTTCCATTCCTGTCTAGCATCTTTTACTATTATTGAAGGTACAAAGGTAATTTTAAAGAAAAACAAACATCCCTTTCTGATTATTTTCTGTGACTTGCTTTGGAATAAAGATACTTAGCAATTTAAGTTAAGCACTTAATTCCAAGCTGAGAGACTTAAGTGCAGATACCCACACACCTGAGTCACTGCTGAGCAGTTGTAAAAGAGCCTTATTTTTAATGAGAACAAAGCCCTGGGAGTTGAGAACACTGAGAACATCTGAGAATTACAATTTATGTCAATACTAGACTCCAAGACTGAACAAAATCAACCCTTTCTTGCTTGATGTTGACTCCTTTGCAATTCCAGCGAAACATTTTGCAAAGTTTCCATGATGAGTGACACCAAACATTAGTCAGCTTCACAGCAAGAAGTTTTCATGCATGTAATGGAAGGTAAAAATAAAATAATTTTTAAAACGCAAAACTACAGTATTTATGTAAGATCTGTATCCACACTTAATATTAACTAGACACAGCAGATCTTATACCACATTACAGAGCATACCTATACAAGCAGAATTTGAGCTTTATTTCATGTATAGTTGTGTTCAGGTTCAGATATAAGTTATTAGCAATTTTTAGGAACAGATTGACTTACTACAAATCAAACTCTAATATCAGTGCAGCTAGCAAGGAACCATACAAAGCTCACATACAAGCAAGTTTGCAGTATTCTATTAGGAATGTGATTTATTGCTTGGTATTTCTTGAAGTTTTGGGGGCATAAGTAGAGTCACATGTCAATTTTGAGACACAACTCAGTTTGTTTCTGCCTACTGGCATTTGAAGACTGGTTGTTAAAATTAAAAGCTCTACTCGTATTTTCCCCAAGACACTCTAAAAGGTCCACTGCTTGTATTTTTTTTTTCCCCTATAGGTTTCGGTCTACTTTACTTCAGTCCCCTATCCTCCCTATAGTCTGAAGAGACTACCCCTCCTTCCTACACAAGAAGTCTTCATAGGCTTATTAAGCAGATAAGATCTTTTAGGAAAATAAAAAAACTTAGAAAGCATGCCTTCAGGTATTTCAAAAGATTTCTGAACAGTACATAATTCCTCCCTCTTCAGTCTTGAGTCAATCAATTGCCTTCTAAAGAGACTTCTCCAGAGTCAGGTCTTCATTACATGCTTTGGGTTTAAGGCACTCAACTTTAAACTCCTAAAAGAGGCTACAATTTTTGTTTTAAATACTCACTGCTTACTGTAAGAACCAGGCTCCCTCATAATGATTTGGAGATGAACAAATTCATTCCTTCACACCTCTGGACCACAAGATTCATTCTGAAGAACCCTGACAGTGCTTTAAAGCCTGAAAACCATTAGGCTGCTTATCAACTGCAAAACTCAAGTCACCTGTCAGGAGTGACCCAAGGCAATAAGTTGCTCAACAGGAGAAAGGTTGGTATTAGTTATTATCTCAACAAGGTAAATCAAAGTTATAGATCCAACACATCTTTTGAGCAGTAATATCTGAGATGCTTATAGCTATGTATGGTACAAATATAATTCCATATAATAGTATATTTCATATACTATAGTAGGGAGCTAAAAAAGGTAACATCTTAAATCAAACCCAAAGGATTTTAGTTATATCAGTGCAAAAATAATCAAAATAATATTACAATACTTATTTACCACCTCTTTAATGTCTCAGGTAGAGATTTATTTCAGAAAATATTACATAAACAAGACTTAAATTTTAGGGATACTAACTGTACTCTCTTGAGAAGCATGCAGAATATAAAACAATGCACATACCAAGTCCCCTTTCTAAGGAGGATTTCAATGCTTGTTTCATGACTTGATAGGTATGGAAGAGATTATTTTCAGTTATGCTCTATCTTGATCCATGTTTCATCCAGCAGTTTGATCTGAGGGTTCATCAAAGGAGGTTGTGATACTGGCTGAGAGAAGCTGTAGTTATTCACCAGCAAAGTTAAGTTCACCTATGGGCTGATCAAACAATAAGACCTATGTTTTTTCTCTACTATGAGAAAGTTTCACAAGTTATGCCAACATAAATCTTTCAAGAAAGATTTTCAGTTAAGAGTAATACAAGCTGAAGTTGAGATAGGAAGCAATACAATGGCACAGCTTTAAAAGCATACCTTACTCCTTGAAAACCTGGCCTTCCTGTGGAAACAAGCCTTCTTGAGTGACACCACAGAGCATGTGCTGGCCCAGATTTCTTCAGGTGGGTTTAACTAACCATCATTTAATTAATGATGATTTGAGCAGTTAGAGAAATGTGTGCTCATCATTTCAAGGCAGTGTGAGTCCTAGGAAGAAATGTGGGAGAATAGTTGTAAGATATGAAAAATAATGCTCCTGTATTTTACCCACCACATCTTGTGATTATAGGATGTTCCCGAGCCCCTAAAAATATCGTATGGAAAAGGGAAAGCGTGTTCAGCAACCTGTTCATACTGAAAATCTTGCTTTGCTTCTGGATTTAATGTAAATACAGCCATGCTCGAGCACTCGCCAAAAGAAGACTAAGCAGTCAGCTCAAATTTGGAGCGACTACCCTCTTCTAAATTGAATCACAGCATTCAGAGTTTCCCCATCTTGGCTTTTGCCTCTCTTTTACCTATTCTAAAGAGCAGGCCCCAGTACAGGATGTATACCTTCCTCATGTTATTTCTTAAAATCTAATACTTTTTTCAAGAAAGAATGGAGTTGTTGTTTCCATTTTACAATGCTTAAAACACCGAGGCAGACTCTAGCAGCCTTGTTTCTTACTCTTCTCTTGAAGATACTGATTGGTTTGCCTCAAGCAGGTCTTGACAATCTATGCTTCTCTGTTTCCATCACTGAAGTAAATAAATAAATAAATGTCCAAGTAAACATGGGCACAAAAATAATCCAAGCAGATAAATTTCACTACCCAAGAACACATCTATCACCTGTACGAAGTCTCTTGCAACAGCTTCCATGCTGGTTCATGTTTTGACAACAACGATTGCAAGTGGTCAAACACTCCGAACTGCTGAGGGCAGTGAGGGCGTCTGTGGTGTTGTGCTTTTCAGTAGCAGCTGTAGCAAAATAAATTACATAATGTGTTGCATATGCTAGCTGGATGCCTGTCCACAATGCTTTGCCTCCACTCTCACAACATTAAAAAAAAAATAAATAAAATGACAACACTGTCATTAGATACTTGAATACCTCCTAGTAATTTCAGAGACAAATGCTCATCAGCACTTTAAAAGATGGGTCCACTCAAAGCATATTTCAGGTCCTTGATAGCTGACTTTGAGCTGCAACATAACATAAAGTAGGTGACATGGTTAGATGCCTTCCTTATGTAAAAAGAAAAGCTGCAACCCAACACCACACTGGCAATTAAAGTCCTGTTAAGAGTTTTCCTACAGATTAAAATACTAGGCCTTCTATTCCACTAGCCAGGATGACCTATACACTGTGGTATAAAGCAGCAGTTCCCACCTGAGGACCTTGAACAGGTCTGCAGAGAAGATTTTGTGAAGTAAAAAATGCTGATGGAAAGGGGAAGTGATTTTTCACACTTTCCAAGATATGAAGCAATCTGCAGCATGATCAGTAGGAAATGACCCCAGACCTCATGACGACACTAAGAGTCTGTAACCAGAAATATTTGAGAAACCCTATTCTAGCTTATTTGATCATTTCATAGAAACTATAAAATCAATGACTTCACAAACATGGAAAAACTAAACAGCTCATTTTGAAATACAGTTCCATAATACTTTTTCCCAGAGACCTCAAATGACTTCTTCAGAGCTGACAGGTTCAAAGGAGCAATATTCACCACTCCTGCAACTTCTCCTATTCAACACTCTTTCCTCCTGAGTTCTCAAGACAGAGTTAGAAGAAACTCAAGGGAGAAAAGGAAAAGAACCAAGAAAATATGAGAAGAATTTGAGAACTGGAGTGGGGAGAGGAGGATAAGGAATAAGGGAGAGAAAGTATATTAATAGAAAAAAAACATAAATCTCAGCCCTAGAAACAGCTTTTTTTTTGATCCACACACTTAGAACTATTCATAGTTGCTTTAATTACCAAAGAGTGGTTTGCAAGCTTGAATTCAAATCCATGTGTCTGCAAAATAAAGAAGATGAGATCAGTACTGGAAAACAAAGCCTTATCTCGTCCATCTTTAATTAAACCTGTTCTGGAATATCTATTTAGATCAGCTCCCTCAGATTATTTCAGAATTTTAAAAGATTTAACTTCACCTGCAAGTGCTGTGTAGTTACCCAGAAATAAAACCCTCCCCCTTTCAGAGTGTTTAGGTAGCAGATTACTTTGCAATAGCTAATCCAGAATAGCCACTAGGAAATTAAGTCATGCTAATTTTCAGCGAGGATAGAGCTTATGGAGCCTTTTTGTGTACTGTAACAGTTCCTAATACTAAACTTCTACTGCTAAAAATTAAAGGCATCTTCTGATTTTAAAAATTATTTTCCTGTATGTTTTGCTGTTGGTTTAGATATATTTTTTTGTTGTTATTGGCACTTGCATAAAGAAAGCTTATTTTCTTTCTGAGAAGGCAGTGGAAAGAATCTCCTGGAACACTTCTGAATAACTGAAAAATTGGGGGAAAATATCCCCACTTTGCCCATAGTTAAACATTACTTTTCCTGCTGTCTTAAACAGAATGAAAGTTAAAAACCCAGCATTTTAAAGCTCAGTCACATAGCACTAATGTTCCTAGTCGGATGTGAAAAATATTTATATTTATACTTATACATACAAAAGGATTTATAAACATAGGTAATTGAAATTCTGCTGGAGTGTTCAGACCATTTTGCATCGGAAAATTTAAATTGTAATTCTAAAGGTAACAATGAATCTCAGGTTAAAAATAATATCTTGACAATTTCCCGGTCAGTCACCTAGCAGCACCAAGAAGAAAAGCCTGAGTATGTCCCTAACCTGTGCTGTGTGGCTCTCCATGAGCTGGATCATGTGTGAGAGTGACACCAGGACTGCCAGAGGAATTTGGGGAAAACACCTGGAAATCCACCTCTGGCTGCCCCAGCGGAGCATCCTGGCAAACCTCCCATGGAGCACGCATGGAGGAAACCCAGGCAAATTTGCACTGTTGGGTGTGGGATGCCAACACCCAGGAAAGGGGCAGAAAGGCCAAATGGAGAGAAAGGAAGAAGCAGAGGGAGCGCAGGGCCCAACAGACCCAACAATGGCGTTGGGAGCCCTATGTGACAAAATGTGAACCAAACACCAGAGGTGCCACCACTTCCTCTCAATCCACATCCCCTGAACTTTCTCGTCTCAACCTGATCAAACAAATAGCTGCAGCCAACACGTGCAGCTTAAGCCAAGCCAATGCAGTGAACATGTTGGCTACCATGAAAAGATCCATGAAAGATTATGGAACTCCTCATGGGAACAGAATAAAGACCAGAAATATTTTCAGAATTGGGACCATAGCTAGTAATAGCTAGTAAAGTTTAAGAGGCAATGCTCTTAGTATCACACTTTAACTTTTGGTCAGCCCTTAAGAGGTCTGGCAGTCTAAGTGATCATTGTAGGTCCCTTCCAACTGGAGCTATTGTATTCTATTCTAATCACTTTATTTTGAAGTGAGGGGAAAAAAAAGCCTCTAGAAAGGCTATTAAATACAGGCAACTGTTAGCTCTTGGTAAACCACTAGTTTGAGTGCCATGCCACTGGGGTCACTGCACAGCTCTGAGTAAACCACTTTCTCTTTTCCATTCTGCCAATAGTCTGTTTGAGATACACACTAGTTAGTACTTGGTAAGTAGAGTAGGGTTCACAGTTTAACTGAAATATTATTAAATATATGCAGGTAGTTCCTTGTCACTCCAGCAGCATGCAAGTGCTATGGAGTAGCCCTGAGGCAGTAGCACTTGGAAGAAATCCCAGAAGTTTTAAAAGCTGCATGTATATGACTAATTTCTCCCACTGGACATTATGATGAAAACCAGGGACAGCTTAGCATGAAGTACAGAATAAAAATGCAAGAAAGTGGATATCACCAGTTGATGCCAGCCACTCACACCAAGGGGAAGCTTTTCTGTTTAGAGCAACAATTTAATTTATTCTAAAAGGCACTTTGTCAGACTTCCAGTCAAGAGTTACAATTTAGAGTCGGTTGCCTTTGGTGGACATTGGCACTTGCCCATCAGAATGAGAAAACACACTGTGGCCTTTGTTTTCTTGGCTATGAGACAAAAACCTCGAGCCATTTCACTCTTTTCTGATGCTACCTGTATTTCTCCCTCATGCACTTGAAAAGCCAGGATTTTTTCCTAGTTCATTCCACAAAAGTCCTAGATGACCCTCAGTAGCCTGATTTTTAATCTGACATCTAGAAAGGTTTGCCCTAGGTCACTACACCTGCTATAATGCTGATACTATAGCAAGGGAGATGTGGCACATCATGGTTCCCTGTGCTCAAGAACCTACCTAACTGCGTGCACCTCGATAGCTGCCACAGCCTGTGGCCTCACTTCTATCTTCTGGTCCTAGAATAACCTCACCTATACCAAGAGCTCTGACACATCCAGACATCAAAATAGTAGTCAGATGAATCACGCTTAGAGATGCAAACCTTTTACAGTCATGATTTCCAAAAAGGCATTTTGCAACCCTCCATAGTCACAGCATTTGCCACTACCAAAAGCTTACTGCTTATTAAACCCTTGGGCTCCCATCCTACAGACAGGAGACTGCTCACATATTGAAAGCCAGATACAAGTACTACTATCTTCAGCATGAGGGTCTTATACGGTAAATTCACTTGAAAAGGAGTTAAACTGTAGGCTACATATTCAATGGGCTCCAGCTGCTTCTATGAAAAACTAAGGAGCATCAAGTCTATTTTCTGTATTCCATGACAATTAAAAAAGCAGGTGTGTTTTCCCTAAGTAAAACTATTGACATTTTCCACATCCTTCCTTTCTAAAATGACCTACTTTCATCATTGGTAGCAGTAAGTGAGAGTCTGAATTATTTGGAACTGATGCTTTGACTAAAAGTTTAGATTTAAACAACTAGAAAAAATTATTTTTGCTTTTTATCCTATGCATTTTATCTCAGAGTTTGAAAATGATAACTGATTATGAAACAATTCTATAAGGGTTCCTAAGTTCACATTGAGATTTTCCAGTTCCTCTTCTGACATTATCAGTACTAATGTATCATACACAAAGGTCTTATGCCAAATACTTACAAGGATGTGCCTAAATCTCTTCTAACCTTCTTCAAATCTCAGTTTAAAAAAAGTGAATTAAAAATATACAAAATGAAGAGGTCTGGCTTCAGGTCTTTACTTCCAGCTACACTTCCAGTTATAGAGGAAGACCTAATTTCTAGTGAAATCCCACAGGGCTTTGTGGATTCTTCGGAGCCTTTCTTTCATGACAGAAAGCAGACAAACTTCCAGGATGCACAGATTTAGACTTCCTGGTCTAGTGGAAGGTGTACCTACCCACAGCAGGGGGGTGGAACTAGATGATCTTTAAGGTCTCTTCCAATTCAAACCATTCGAGGCTCCTATTCTATGATTCTATGATTTACTGACAGCATGAAGTCTTTCAGAATTTATCTGTCATGGATACCAAACACCAAACACTTTTCCTCCAGTAGTGGAAAAAGGTCAGTGCCTTTGACATAGTGTTATCAGCGTGACTGGTCCTATGAGTCATTTTGCAATGGAATGAAAATCTTGACTCTCCAGCCCCAGCCTCTCGAGACTAGCCTCTCCCTCACACAGCCCCAGAAGCAAAAGCCAGCAGGAACCACTTACCCATCACGCCTTCAAATTATTCCTGCATTTAAAAGAACTCAGGTAAGTACCCGTAAAATTTGCTTGAAAAGCTTAGGCCAGAAGAAGTAAGGCAGTTAACCTGAAGTTTCACAGATGAACTTGGGGATGGACTTTGAGAGGTAAGAAGAAATAGGAAGCCATAGACCTTAGACCAGTGTCTCCTCGGTCATCATAAACTCTCAACTCCCTGACAGCAGAGAAACGATGTGGTTGTACAGCCCCCCCCCTCACAGGACTGCTGCATCCAGCCCAGTACATTGTGTACCTGAGTCACCACTTACACAGCAAAAAAAATTCACTGAAGCTAATAGGCAAGAAAAACAATCTTTGGGGTTTTCTTTCTTTTTTTCTTTTTCTTTTGTGTCTGGCTTGTACAGTCAAGAGATGTTATTTTTCAATAAAGAAGAAAATTGTTATTATTTTTCTCATCTAATCCACACTTGTCAAGAAACTCTGTTAAGCCCTGTCCTTCACTGTGGAAAGCTTTGTACTTTATCTCTCTGCAGTTTGAATTGTTTATGCCTAGCTCTTTAAAGGAGTTGAAAGAAACATTTTTAAAGACCTGGAATTTTTTATGCAAAGAAGGCTAAAGTCATTAAGCTAGTTGACACTAGTCCTTCCACATAGTTGTAAAGGTGGAGACATGGGGAAAACAGGTCAAGGAGGCTGTGAACCTCTAGTACTTCTGCAGTACTTACCAATGGTTCCCACTGTCCTTTAATACAGTTAGGAGAGAAACCCTCTGTCTCCTTCGCCTTGGTATATTAATCAAAGGATCAAGGTCCTGTGGATAGTGCAGTCTGAGGGGACAACCTTTCCTGGTGAGAAGCAAACACTTCTCCTCCTCACCATTGGCCCAAAGAAGACATTTAGTTTCACATCGAAATTGGAGATAGTAACTCAGTTTATCTGTAGATGAAGACTAAGTCGGAGTTGTGTCAGGATTATTAGAAAGGTAATTTTAAAAGACTTCTGGTAAACTCAGATTTCTTCATATCAGCAATATCCCAAGTTTACTCTTCTCTGCTGCAGTAGAACGAAACTGACAGTACAATTTCAAGTGCAGTTAATAAATATTTCCTGCAAAATATTTTGGCCTATTATCGCACATAAATACAACGTTTTAAAATAATAAATCATTCTGAAGTACTTCCACAAGGGCCATGAATTTCCATTAGTGATTTCTATTATGCAGAAATTCAGTTGATTCCTGTCTCATTCCAACAGTCAGAGAAGTTTAGGTATGTTCAAAGAGATGCATCTACCAGAGAATCAGACTCTCCAAGATTGAAACATGAATGTTCTCTCCAGACACTTCATATGGAATGAAAAAAAGCCCCATGAGCACAAACTCTATTTTAATTCCATATTCTTGAGAATACTAAAAATGGACAAATGCATTTCACTTCATAAATTAATTTGCCAGATGACTGGAGAGAGTTTATTTTTAAGTACAAACTCACAGGAAGTTTTAATCCAACAGGTCCATTTCTTGCCACTGATCAAAAGGCTACCACCCATCTAACAAGAATTGCTTTAACACGGTGTAAACATGAAAAACTTAATAATACACAGGGGAAGAGGGGGAGAGGGGCAGGGCAGGTATCCAAAGTTTTTCTTTTATCCTTAACTTTAGAAAGTTAAGGAAAGCCATGTTACTGATATTAACTAACAGGCATAAATTCTTAATGGCAAAGTTAAAAAAAAAACAAAACCAAAGCCATACAGAAAATCAGTCCCACCTCAAGAGTGAGACACAGGACTTTCACTTTCTCAGTTTACAGTTAACCACAAGAGTTTAGTCACATACTTTTACTAATTTCCGCTTTGCTGGATCTATATTGTTTTGGTGAGCCTCCAGCCCATTGGTTCCCTTTACTAACTTATGTAACAAATCATAGAATCATAGAATCACAGAATCATAGAATCATAGAATTGTAGCATGGTTGGGGTTGGAAGGGTCCTTAAAGATCATCTAGTTCCAACCCCCCTGCCATGGCAAGAACAACTCCCACTAGGCCAGGTTGCTCAAAGCCCCATCCAGCCTGGTCTTGAACACCTCTAGTGATGGAGCATCCACAAGACCCCTGGGCAACCTGTTCCAGTGTCTCACCACCCTCACAGTGAAGAACCTCTTCCTAATTTCTAATCTAAATCTCCCCTCTTCCAGTTTGAAGCCATTACCCCTGTCCTATCACTACAAGTCCTCATGAAAAATCCCTCCCCAGAAAGAATCACAGAATCATAGAAAGAATCACAAGATGGTTTGGGTTGGAAGGGACCTTAAAGATCATTGAGTTCCAACCCTTTTGCCATGGGCAGGGACATCTCCCACTGAATCAAATTGCTTGAGGCAGCGTTTGTGTCAAGTTAAGCACTGTTTGCACTCCTCTCTGGAGTCAAGCTCATCTACTACCAGCCCATTTAGTGACTCTAAACCAAGAGCAGCAGAAAACTTCCGATGGCATCATTTAACATGCCGCAGCTCCCCACCCTTCTGCTTTCAGACACGCAGATCATCAGGCCACTTGGATGCTTGGCTACAGCCAGGCATGATTCACAAACAGCAACACAGCAGCCAGCCAGCTGCCCTTCCCAAACTCTCCTTTTCCGCTTCTGCCTGCGGTGCAGCACCAGCAGAGGCCTCTCGCTTTGGCTACGCTTGCACACTCACAATCATTGAATTTTTCCTAGCTCTTTATTTTTTTGCCTTGCTTTCTAATGGAAATGCATTAACGTTTTGCAGTGTGCTCTGGGAAACAGCTGCCCGATTCAGTGTCTCCTCCACTGTACCAGCTCTGGAATGTGCTCTATCTTATCATTTATTTTGGCAACAATAACTCCAACATGGTTTTATTTGCATTTCAGTAGGTCTTTTTTATTCCTTGGGTTCTGCTCGGGGTTTTTTTGACTCTCGATAACTGCTGAATTCCTACTCATGCTGCCTTAAAAGATAAATTAAGGTACAAGCCCTCAGTTTCAATCCTGAGCCAACAGAAGTCGGGTGCTGAACTTCCCATTAAAATCAAAGTGAAATTCTTCACTGAAGTTTAACATGTTTTGTCTCACAACCGGAGTAACCTACGGGCACGTGTACAACCACTTGCTGCGGGGCGCTGAAACTTATCCCACCCGATTTTTCCAAAGCGCATGCTTAGAACTTTGTACAGACATATCTGAAAGATTAAAGCAGTTAAGCTTTGCCTAAGTGTATCTTGTATGGAAAAATACCCATTTAAGCGAGACCGACGCATTTAAGTTAAAACTACATCCACGCAAGAGCGGGCAAAGCAGGGGCCCACGTAGAGCTGCAGCATGCCCAGTTTTTTGCACATTTTGCTGTTCCAGGGGATGTTCTGGTTGGACATCAGGAAAAGCTTCTCCACCGAAAGGGTTATCAAGGACTGGAACAGGCTGCCCAGGGAGGTGGTTGAATCGCCATCCCTGGGTGCATTTAAAAGCCATCTAGATAGGGTGCTCAAGGACATGGCGTAGAAGAGGGCCTGGTAGAGACAGACAATGGTTGCACTCGATGATCTTAAAGGTCCTTTCCAGCCGCAGCGCTCCCGCGGTTCTGTGCACTGCGTCCCCCGGCCCACGGCGGCTGGGTGCGGGGCGGCGGCACCCCTGCCCGGGACGCGCCGGGGCCACGGGGGGAAGCACA
>VZZY01019037.1:215213-269535 GCA_013400335.1 Eurystomus gularis | reverse complement strand
CGGGTTCCCGGCGCTTCCCCCGCCGGGCCCGGAGCCGCCCCGCCGGGGCGGTGGCGGAGAGGCAGCGGAGCCCGGTTACCTGTTGCGGCACTCGCTGTGCTGCCTGCCGGGCCCTCGGGAGGAGCTGCCTGAATAGGCTACGTGCCGGGCTCAGTACTTTATTTTTTTAGTTGTTTTTTTTAGGGTAGGAGCGTGGCTAGCATAAGGCTGGCAGCGTGTCCCCCATGTCGGCCTGTGCGGGGGGGATGCTGGGTTGAAGGTAGCGTTCCCCCCTCTCCACCACCCCCCAGCAGTACGTGCAAACGTTGGCCCAAAACTCTTTGCGGGCTGTGCTTCTCGGTAGTGCTGGTTGTTATTTTCCGGTGCCAAAGGTGTGACACGGGGTAGGAGCCGCTTGTGGTGTTGCAGTCGTCGTATGTGTGAACACATCCTGGTGGGAGCCTTGGCTGAAGCTGCGGCTTCTGCCTCGGGAGCATCTCGTAAAGAAAATTCTGGAATAGTTTGATCTGTAGGAGCACACCACCATCGCAAGTGGAAATCGTATCTCCAGCGCGGCTTCTGGCACGGCTGTCTCTTCTTTGCCGGGCGGTGTCAGAAAGCAAGGTCTAACTGGGAGGTTACGGCTGCTTCTGAAGCACTTGGGACAGGGACATCTGAGTTTAGCGTTGCCTGCCTTATAGAAAGGTACCCAGGGAGCACAGTACAGCTGCCTGTGTGCCTCATGTATAGGTGTGATGTTTAAAAATGAATTTTCTCTTGGCTGTCTGCTGTGGCGGAGAAATGCGTGTGTGACTCCTTTTCACCCTCTGATGTGGAGACGTGAAGTCGGAGCTCTGGAAAGAAACCACATCTGGAGTCAGTTAATGTTGTGCGTGGGATAACGGGAAGATGAGTAAAATACTTGTGATGTCCCAACTTTAAAAGGGGTTTCAGCAAAGTAAGAAAATGCAGCTGGGCTGCAGTTGAGGGAAGTTGTGCCGAGGAACTTTACGAGGGCAGAGGAAAGTACGTGTTGCTACCTGAGACTTGCCAGGAGGGTGAGCAGGGGAGTGGGGAAGGTTGTGATATTTGGAGGGTTATAGCTAGTAGGAAGAAAAAGCGTAATGATGCACTGGCTGAAACCTCTGGGCCGGTGAGGTGCTAAAGCTCTTTTGAAACAGGAGGAAATACTTATGGTTTGATTTTTTTATTAAAGCTATAGGCTTTCTACAAACTATTTTATAGCACAAGAATGCCCCTTGTGGCAATGGCATTGCCTCAAAGATGCTTTTAACATGAGCATCGCTGCTTTGCTCTTGGGGACCTAGGGCTGAGAATAGGGAGTGTCTTTTTGTTTAGCTCAGGAGGTATCTGTTGCTTGAGGGTGTCATGGTAATAAAGCTCAGAATCTTTATGGGTATGTTTAGGTGCCCGGTAAGTATGGATGCAGGCTTGACCTGTTAACAGGGTGGAGGGGAGGGAGAGCGGTGCTGGGGAAGGGGGCTGTACGTAGGCTGATACAGCCTTCCTGAGTAGGGCTGCTGCCCAGAGGACCTGCAAAGATGCAACTCTTCAAGTACTCCTCTAATCTCAGAAGATGCACTCTTCTCAGGGGTTAGCGGCGTCCAGCTAGGGTGTGGGAAAAGGAAGAGAAAGAAAAGAATTAAAGATGAATGCTTCTTCCTCTCAGAGTATCCAAACAAGTGGCTGGAAGCACCAAGAGGCAGTAAATGCAAACAGCTTCAGGTAGCCATGGGTGAGTGCTGGTAGAGCACCTGGGATAGTCCTTGATTCTCAGGCCTTGCTACACGGGCAGTTTTGGTCGGGCACAGATAAAAGGGGGATTTGAAGTATTGCGTTAGTGAACCTCCTGTCTTCTATGGAGGAATAAAGTGGCAATATATTGGGCTGTTTTAGACTGTTAGGCCTCATAAACAGTGTAAAAAGAAAGGTATCTTGGGGTAGGCAGCACCAAAGGGCAGGACCAACCCTAGCAAGAAAAATGGCTTTAGTATTTCTTATGGTATGGAAGATGTAAAAAATCTCTGAAGTAGCAGAAGTAAATTGAGTAGAAGTGTTGTCACTAAGTGCAATTTTGATTGTAAAACTGAAGGCACAATTAGTGACTGGCTCTTGGCCTTGGGAAACCCCCTAAGAGGAACAAGCCTTTGCTTGCTTATGAGTAGTTCATGGGTGTGGGGCCCTATTGCCCAAGTGCTACTTGGTGAAAATGACGTGGTTAGATTTAGTGCACCTCCTGGTGCAAGGGAAGCTAGAAAGTCCTGTGAAGCTGTGATCAAGTTTACATAGTACCCTCTTTTTAAGATAACTCATCTTAAAAGGACAGGTGAAGAATTTAAATGGTTGGCAGCAAACTTGCAGAGCTATGCTAGACTTCAGCGGGGGCAAGAGGAAGCAGAAAAAGTGAAATGGCTTGGTATAGGAAGCTATTAAAACAAATTAAACTCTTAAAAAGTTGAAGCTGTGCCTAAAGGAAAAGGAAAAAATGGTCATAAATGCTGGCAGGTCAAATAAAAAAATACAATAAGGATAGCCAAAGGAAAGCTTTAGGAATAACTTGCAGAAGCAAACCCAACTAAGATACCCCACTTCAGACACATTAGGACCAGGGAGTTTCCCAGGGAGAGATTACAGACTGTAATCTGTCCAGGTGTAAGTGTTGGGAGTGACTTTCTGCAGGACTTTCTCGTACTAGGGGTGCTTGTGGAAAACCTCGGGGAAGCTCTGTGCCGTAAACAGTCTTCGATTCTGAATCCCTCACAGGTTTGAATTCATGTCCCAATGAAAAGGTGGTGAAACAACAACAGCAGCAGCAACTGCTGATTAACAACTTTCCAGGGTCACAAAACGGTTACTTCAGAACTGTAAATGCTTTGTGATTAAGTAAAGCTTCTTGTGCACCTCCCACCTCAGAGCTAGAGGGCTGGAATGCAGTGAATTTGAGGCTGGGTGTTTTGCTATCCTGGGTATGTAGAGAGTGGTACGTTCTCAGTGGCATCTCTGGAATAGGCAGAGGAGAAAATTATTTAAAAATAAAAAGTTGGCGCACACCAAGAGATGTGACATGGGAGAAGAGAGGATGGCTACTGCAAGGAGGAGTCAGACTTCATGAAGCTGTTAACTTGAAGCCTTTAAAATCCTAAATCTTGGCTTTTAAAGCAGGGCCCTTAAAGCAAGGGCCAGTTGGTGTTAGTTCACATGTCCAGTGTCTCCTGGAAACGTCAGGGCTCTTAAGGAAACTAAGCAGTCCTGGAGTAAGATCCTGGCAGGGATGAAATTGTTGACTGAGCAGAGGCAGGGCTGAGATGAGGTGGAGCTCTCTCGTGGTGGAGAGAACCTGCAGAGCTGACATGCAGAAGCGAACTGCATGGTGGTCAATACAGTCCCACCTAATCTGGAAGAGCGTGAGGTAACACTTCTGTGCTCGAGGAGCATCCATTATTCAGCGACAAAGATGGGTGCATGCTGACCTAGCAGGCCATGAGAGAGAGTGTGACACTTGCCAAAGATAGACATCAAGTAAAATGTGTGGGAGGTAGGAGCAGGAAGCAGTGGCAGTTATGAACTAACTGGATGAGGGGCAGCTTCTGCCACAGAGCAATGAAGTCTTGGGAGACACAGGTCTATGATGGATTCACAAAAGCACTAGGTGGGTGTTCCACAACAGAGAAAAACCACCTTCAGAAGTGAAGGACCTAGAGAAGAGGAAAGACTGTGCCATTGCATAAATTCATAGTGCGCTGGTATCCTGTGGGCTGTGGGTTGCTCTGGCTTCTGCCTACCTTGAGAGGAACATAGTGGAGCTTGGTTTTGGGAAAGGAAGAGGAGGGTTTTTGTTATCAGAAAATGCGAGTGGATTGGGATTCTTCATCCTGGAAACAGATGCAGGAAATATGATCCTGCAGACCTCTAGCATGATTGGACAGGTAGTATGTAGGGCCTGACTGCATTGAAAAAGTCAGTGAGCAAGAGCCAAGATATATTAAGTCTGAAAAAAGGAAGTTTCAGAAGAGAGTGGTACGGCTGTAGGGAGAGTGGTGGTGCTTTCTCCCCAGCAGGTATTGTGGAGTATGTGGTTCAAGAGGTACCTAGCTGACATAGTGTTCATTAGTCTTCAGTTAATTTTTCTTCTCTAAAGGTACTGTCTGTGTCTTTTCATAACCTGTAAGTGCTCAGCATACGAACTGGGAGATTAGTCCTGGGAAACTAGTGTCTGCCATGTTCTGATAGTGCTTCCTGAGGAGCCCACTTGTGCTGGATTATGATACTAGCTCGTCTGATGACTTTTCTCTGGTTAAGGCTGGGCCAGGTGTACATCACACTAGTATGACATTCTCTGAAACTTTGGGGACTTCAGAGCTTTAGTTAAAATGTGCATGTGGCCTGAATGGAAGCTGGGGAGGGACACTTGTGAATGGTTGCTGCATGTGTTTGTGGAGTCTGGTTAACTATTGCATTTGTAGGGAATGGTTTTTACTGTTGTGCCTGAACAGATCAGTAAATGAGGTGATCCAGTCTCCTCTTAGGGGTGTGGGAAGGAGAAGTGACTGCATTTTCCCTTTGCTTCAAGTGTTGCTACAGACACCAGGCTCCTTGTTGCTGCTGTGCTGCTCTTGTTAGAGCTGCTGTACTCCCACCTGGGTTTGCACACAGCTCTTCTGTCTCAGCATCACTGGTGCTGGCCCAGGCATCTTTGGTTTGGTCTGGTCTGTAACAAAAGCTGCACCAGTCCAGGTCTTTGGAAGTTTGGGGTTTGATTTGTTGTGGGGAAGGGAGGTGTTGAGGCTGATACAGAACTAATATAAAGATGTTTTCCACCGGGCTGCCTCAAGCTTGTCAAGAAGGCAATGGAAACATTACATTATATGCCTTAAACCAAAGTGGTGGAGTGGTCTTACTAAAGCTGGTTTTGAACAACCCTAGTGTGAGCACATGCTGGCTGACCTTGAGTGGTGTGTAATGAGTGACTGTCTCTAGCTGAGCTCCCTTAACTTGCCATGTTTTTTTCTCAGGCTTGTTGGCCCTGGTGACAGAGTAAGACTTGTTTCCTGGTAAAACTGTTGGCTCCTCTGAGCAGCTCAGCGCACACTGGGAGAGCGCCCGGCATGGCCACACGTACAGAGCGTGTGCCGGCATGTTGTCCCATTGGCTTGCTGCTGCTGAACAAAAGCAAGGCCTTGCATCATTACAGTTAAAATGCCAGCTTTTTTCCCCTTGTGAATTTCATGGAATACAAATACATCTGCTGCTAATATTTATAGTTTAATGTATTACAGGCAAAGAAGTGTTGTCGCATACAGGCAGAGTCCATGCTGAGTCTTTGAGCAATTACTTTCTTGCTCCTTTACACTGTAAGGCAGCTGTCTTGTCCTGACTCTCTCTGCTCTTCAGAGCATTTTGTGTTGTATAAACAAATGCATTTGTCTGTGGGAGTGCCTGCTAAACTAAGATGAGCAAAATTAGGCCTTGAGGGCTCTCTTCTTTCTGTAACTCAAAGATACTGGTGACTTTGTTCTGAGCCATAATCTCATCTGCTCATGCTACACCAGGAGCAACTGGTAGCAGTTTGGTGCTCCAGCCTACACAGAGGGTCTTGCCTGCTAGAGAAGAGGACATGCAGGATGGTTAGAGAGATATGCATGCATGTGTTTGTATGTAATATATGCAAGAGGAACAGAAATTAGTGGCTTTTGCTTTCTGTAATCAACTGATGTAGTTGCTGACTGCAGTGTCTGAATCAAAAACTTGCTTGGACTCTGCTCAATATATTTTAACTCTAAGCGCTGTGAAGCGAGGAATGGAGTTGAAGGGTGTTGCCTTGGGAAACTTGATGTGAAGCTACTTGTACTTCAGGTTCTAGCAGTCCTAGCTCCTATTTGCAATTTAAATTGCAAATACAGTAGATGAGCTTCTGAATAGGAACTTGTATGAAATGGGCACTAGTCTTGGCAGTGGTTCAGGAATTCTGTAACGCTGCTCCTACTGTACTGGAGCACCATTTTATTGCAATCAATGCTGTGACATTAACTTAGCCCACAACATTCTTAAAGCTAGCTTAAGCAGACAGAAAATACTTCCTTTCCAATGTACTTTTCTTTTTTCAAGGGAGTTTGGAAATAGCTGCAGTTTCTTATATAACTGCTAGCACTCATTGCACATGAGTTAGGAAAGCTTTTTTTCAGAAGTCTGAAAACTTATGCTGTTGTGGATAACACTAATCCTGCAATTAAAGGTTTAAAAGTCATGTTGAGCCTCATCTGTACTTACCATTTATGGGTTTTTATTTATAGAGTACCAGCAAGTTACAGGACAGAAACAGTTCATTACTGTGCATAATGTTCTCAGTTTCTTTGCCTGTGTGCTCTGCAACATTATATATCTGGTTCTGGCTTTGTTAATCTGAGTCTGATTTTTTTTTTTGTTAGCTAAAAGTTTTTACCTGTTTGAGGTGAAGGGAAGGTGGTGGCTTTTGTGTATTCTTGGCACACTCTGGGTAAAACCTATGTAAGGAACAGCCATGTAGAGCTGGACATAGTTTCTTACTTGAAGAAAAAATTAATAACAATACTTTGTTAAATGCAGTGCTGAGATAACACAAAGTAGTACTTATTTTTGACTGACTTTACTGTATTTCCACATACTGACTTACCTCATGCTACAGGTAATGCCATGAACTTGATAGAATTGAATGTAAGTGTGGCCTGAATGTGCAAAAATAGCATAACCCGTAGCTTCCTGTACGAAAGCTTTTCTTACAGGCTTTGATCTGTATATCAGGAGTTCTTGCAGGATCTCATATCTTCCCTATCCCTGCCTCGAGGTTGTGGAAGTTGAGGAAGGGCTGGTAGTAACATGGTGGATGCTGGGAGTGGGGGAGGGATGTGTCTACCTCCCAACACCTTATCTGTCAGCTGTAAGGACTTGGTAGCTGCTTGGACCTTGAACCCTTAGAGAGGCGATTCTGACAATGGAAAAGTGAGATGCTATAAGGTATCTGCAGCAAGTGGGGTGCTTGCCTGGGGATTGTCCTTTCTTCAGATGCATCAAGGGACAAGGTCAAAAGAGATTGAACAAAATGGTCCTTGCAAAATAGCAGTTAAACCTAAACCAGCTTCCCAAAGTAGTGACACACATTTCTGTATCATGGTATATGCTAACAAAAATTGGAATTTCTAATTTGAGAAGCTCAAGCTTTTAATGTGTGTTTATACCAATATGATTTAACCTGATGATTCCCTGTGAAAACCTTCTGCTAGGAGACCATATCTGTGAAAACTCTGGCATTAAAGGGAAAAAAATGCAGTGGAAATTACTTGATAGCATGCCTCAGCACTGAATGCTCCAAGTTCATGCTGAAGTTAGCCAAGTATGGTGAGGGGAGAAAGGTAGTTCTGTATGGCTTCTACCTCCAGGGTAGATGGGTTGTTTCTCTGCTCAAGTATATCATGACTGTTCTCTGCAGTGGTACAGATCCTTTGCCAGTTATCTCTTGTCACATGGAAATCTAAAGGAAAGCAGGGTGTCTAAGATAAGTACCAGGACACACCCTTAGATAAGCGCAGAGGCACAACCATGTAGTTTGCAAGGGGGAGACCAGATCAATGGAAAGGCTGACTTTGGAAGAGGCACTTGTCAGAGTGTGGGGTCAGATGGGTGGGAAGAGGGAAGTCCTGCACAGGAGGCTCACTAGAGAAGGTGCAGGGCTGTGTAAGAAAGGAAGACTGACCCAAAAAGCCATTTTTGTCCTTGTTGCAGCAGTGAGAAAGAGGCAATGGGGATATATTTGTTTGCATGGGATTGAAAAAAGCTCCCCCCCAAAAAACCCAAGGAACCTCCATAGGACTAGAGGAGGAATGACCATGTGTTTTTATCCTTGCTTAGCATATGTCTGTTGCAGCTATGAGAATAGGGATAAGACCACTCCCAGCTCACTTCTGCTTGAAAGATGCTTAGTAGTGGTTAGGGGAAACACAAGGAAGCCTTGTTAGCTTGAGCAGGGATGTTGGTAGCATACCTGTGCCATGACATGCTGTTACTGGAGAATCATAGGCACAAACTTCATATACAGTGAGTAGTACCCCGTTAACTTCACATTTTGGTCACAATGTTAAAAAAAATTCTTTTGAGTTCTCTTTCTTATACTTGTTACTACAGAAATATACTACTTACATGTTTCATAAGCACACAAACCTGCCTTTTATTCTTAGTTTTGGAGGTTTTGGTGCACAAAGTCACTAGCTTCAGGAAACCAGTTCTGTTCTTTCTGTTAAATTTCTTTTTCAGCACAGGATAGATCTACTTACTGTCCTGTATTACTGAACTCCTTTGACACAACAGGTCTGTTGGTCTGTTAGAGTGGGAAAACACTTGGATTAAAAACCCAACATCCCGCTCTTCAGGGGATCTGCTTCCACGCAGCCCAGGCAGGGGAGCTTGTTTATGAGGAGGAACAACACAGCTACCAAAACCACCTAAACACAGGTGCCAAAACCTAGTGGCATAGTATTGGTGAGCAGAGAGGTGGCCAGGTACCAGCCTCTGGTGCTGCCAGGTACATCAAGTTCCTGCGGGGCTGTGCTTGCCTCTTCCTCAGGCTGGTATTGGTGTCTCACATTATTTTGATGGAAACTTAAAGCTTCAAATTACTTTCTTGCCTCCTGCTTTAAGGCTGCATTTTTTAGTTCAGTGGTCATTGTGGGTAGGAAGAGCACAAACCAAGAACACAAGTCTGCATTCCTTAAACAGAGAAAAGTCGTATTTTCTTGCAAGAAGGAGCTGCATTTTTTTTCTAGTCCACTCTGGAGAGAATTATCACTTTAATCCTACCATTTTTTCAATGATGTGGAACAGTTCACTGGCATTGAGTATTCACTGTTCTGTGATCCCATAATAAGTCTTTTGCCTCCTTGTGATCATCTTAACTTTTTCACAGGATGACTGTTTTCCCAAAGAAAAAAACATGGCATTTAACCGTTCCCACCACCCAGAGTTAAGTTTGTTTTTTGAAGGAAGCCATATTAGGTATGTCAAGTCTCAACAATGTTAACCAACCAGTTTTTCTGAAGGTGTTATTAACTCAGCCTTCAGCATTGCTTGGACTTGTAAGATTGTCTACATAGTTGTAGTGTGGCTTAGAGTTTCTTTACAATTTGAATAGTCTGGCCCTAAAGGTCTGTTAGGGGATCAGTTCTGGGTTTTAGTTTTATGGTCCTTTGCTATGCTCTGCTCCATTTGCCATGGTGCCCCTGAGCTCCCTACTCAATGAGCCTTGTCAGACCACAAACATAAGTAGGTGCAGCCATCTGGGTGTGCTCTGGCTGTGCAGTTCTCATGAATTGCATGGGCCTGTTCCTAGCAAAAAAAAGCATAGGCTGTAGGTTTGTTCTAGCGCAGATCTAGATGCCTATAAAAGCTGAAGACTGTTTGAGCCAGGAAAGTGAATCTCAGAGTATTATTAAACACTGGGTGACTTAACTGTAGGCTAGGAGCAGTGTGTGAGTTTTTTCCATCACTAAGCCTTCCTGGCTTTTGAACTGAAGTGAGATGAGATTGCAAAGGCTTTTTTCAAGGGATGCTGTAGCAGTGAGCACAGGTAGAGCAGCAGCCTTTCTCTCTGCCAGTTGCCCTCTTGCACCTCTCCCTTCCCCTGGGGTACTGCTCTGGCACAATAAATTGAAATAATAATGCTGTTGTGACACACTGTGTATTACCAAGGTTCTTCAGCATAGCTTAAAATTTTGTCAGTGTAGCCCTAACAAGGAAAGCAGCAGGTATGTGCAGTCTTTGTTCTTGCTGCATGCTTGGTGAGTAAGCCTGTGCCTACACACCCCTGACACCAACAAAATGCCTTTTGCATAGGTCTGGAAACCTCTGTTTGCGTTTGGCTCTTTCAATATTGTGTGTATCACTTCATCTTTTTTCCCAGCTAAAGCCCTGCAGCTCCTCTTTGAGGCAGGCTTGGGAGTCAGGTGCATGCCACACAAGAAATGCTGGTTTTTCTGGCATGGCTGGCCTCTCACTTTTTTCCACTGATGCTTGAACCCTTTAGCACTTCAGCAGGGACACTCTGCTGAGAAGCTGTAAGGGATATACCTTCCCTTAAACCCTGGTTTAGCTCCATCCTCTTTGTCCTGTGTGAATCTTCAAAGCTCTCCTTACTTTTTTTGGTAGAGCATGCCTAGGAAGCTAGAGAAGACAGCCATGGGCAGCAAAGCTGTGCCTGCCTTGGGATGTGAACACTCACATAGCAGGGAGAAAGGGGTCTTGGGCTCCCCATGGGGAGAGTGTGGGGCTGGGGAAGTTGGACTTGGGGTAGAAGGAGTATACCCATGGGTGCTTTCTGCTGGAAGGCCTTCCATATTCTTGCTGAAAATTGACAATAAACATTTTTCAGTTTCTTGGAGGCAAATCAAGAATGTTGTTCCCTTCTAGAAGGTACTCCTTATCAGAGATAAGGCTTTGAGTTTTTTTCCTTTTATGCATGCTTCGCCTAAGCAAAGCTCCAGGCTTTCTAAGCTTACTGCTCACTCTTAAGTTTAAATTTTTAACTTCTGCTGCAACGCATGGTATTTCTGTCCTCATCTCGCTTTTGTA
This sequence comes from Eurystomus gularis, assembly GCA_013400335.1. Lineage (NCBI taxonomy): Eukaryota > Metazoa > Chordata > Aves > Coraciiformes > Coraciidae > Eurystomus > Eurystomus gularis. The sequence continues at coordinate 258,942 of VZZY01019037.1, read as the reverse complement.
GAGCCTTTTTTGATAATTAAAAGGTCTTCAAAGGAGAGAAGGAAGAACTGGTAAACATACTCTCCAGCTTTCAGATTTGTAACGATTATTTTCTTTTTGCATGCAAGACAACCCAAGTTTTTTTCTTTTTAGAGCAGGGAGAATTTAGTCTGTTCAAAGCTAACTTAGTGTTTGCCTTACCAGAGTGCAACGCCCTGGCTCTTGCAACACTTCTCTGATGCCTTCTGCCAAGTGTTTCATGGAGAAGCTAATTTATACACACAGTAACTTGTCTCAAACACAGGCTAAGAGGAAACTGGAGGCACAGAGCCAGAGATTATAATAAAACTTAAGTATTATCTAAAATTTGATTGCACTGTTCCAGATCAGCACACAGCAATATTCCCATTTCAGCAGGCTCTATTTTCTTCTTCCTGTCAGTGTGGTAACTTACTAGATTGGTTTTATCCTGTTTTTTTAAGAAAGAGCACTCTTTGTAAACTCTACTGTGGTAACTCTTACCAGTGTGCTTAATATGCTAAAACTCTTAGCTGACCTTTTTCTTGTGATACACTTGTCCTTCAGTGTGAAGATTGAAGATCACTTACCCATGCAATATCATTTCAGTCACCCAGAATAAAATAATGGGTTGGGGGGGGTCAACGGAAATAGTGACATTTGGCACTTCAGTAGACCTTGGATATTTTCAGTAAGGAGCAAGAACTGCATTGTTCTCATGTGGCATTGTAGCTTAATATGTAAATGTATCTGTCAGCAAGATTCTTCATGTCAGAAACTAAGTTTATTCCTGTTTTGGTATCAGCATCCTTTTACGCTGGTGCTTTGTCACCACCTCTTTAAATAAGAGCTATATCCTGTGTTTACTTCTGATGTTGTTACTAATGCAAGAATGAATATATTAATTGGTGTTATTTAACAAGGCTTACTTGTTCTTACAGCTTGCAGGGACAGCAGTTCTTGCAATTGGACTATGGCTTCGGTTTGATTCACAGACCAAAAGCATCTTTGAATTGGAATCAAACAACACAACGTTTTACACAGGTAAAGTAGGAGATGGTTCGAGGTGATAGATCACGCTTCTGCACCCTTATTTCCGGACTGCTTCGAAACCTTTGTCTTCATAGAAGTCCATAAAGGCAAAACAGCCCTAAACACTTCATCTCTTCCCTGGCTTAAACCCTGCAGTTAAGCATTTTGTAATCCCAGGGACTCCTGGTAGACAGCAGGGATGTTTCCTCCTGATGCTTCTCACAATGAGTCAGCAAAGTTTCACTCAACTACATGAATAGTCACAGATGACATCAGTAACTATTTCTTTTTCCTCCAAAGTGACCCACCTAAGCTACCCAAAACCACAACTCTTGCCTCATCTCTCAGAAGGAGCATACTTAGGATTGCCTAACTCTTGCAGCACTATGTATGCTAACTTATACTGAATGTGATGGAAAGGATGCACAAATATCATAGTCTATATGAGCAACTATTAGAGGCAACCTAGATTAATGTAGCTTTAGTTAGGCCACGTGGAAGCTATTCCTTGATATATTGTGTTTTGCAATATTACCAATTAGGGGAAAACCACACTATTTCAGTTTATTACCCTAATGTTATACGAGTTCCTAACTGAATCTGATTTTATCCTGACTGTAAGATTTTTGATCTCTACAGTCACTTTTAGGCTAGTGACTTTAGAAGTCACTTAGCTTCTTTAGTAGTCACCTGCCAGTGCTCAAACAATTTTTGAAACCAAGTAGCTGCATTTGAAGACCTCTAACAATTAAGAAGAAAGCAAATTCAGATATGGAATTTTCTTACGTGTCTCATTTTTTGATTTGGACAATCCTTATACATATTTCACATCCCTGTAGCACCTGGATTTGCCATGTCCCATATGACATCACTTGTTTGCCATCCACAGCATGGTTACATTGGTCTTTCTCTTGCCAAGAAAATTGACTTTTGTGAGCTACTCAACCTGTCATAACACCCAAACTGGTGTCTGAAGGGTCAGTAAAGACCATGTAAGGCATGCTGGGAGGTGTAACTCATGTTGCAGCCTTGTAGTACCAGGGTAGCCTGTGCCTACAGGGAGTACTGTTAGGAGTTATGAGGCTGGCTTGTTAAAGACCATAGTCAGGAATACTGAAATGTTTGTGTGAGCTCATGAAGAGGCCCCAGGCATGCAGACAGCTTATTTGTGAGAAAGCTTCTATTTCACCCTTGATATGGTAGCAAACTGGGGTTTTCTTGCAGCTGCAAGGAGGATTTCTAGATGCTTTTAACTGGACCTTGGAAAGGGAACAAAAATCCAAACTTAGCCACTGAGCTGAATATTTAACAGTTTGTATTTTGGGTAGTCTAAAACAATTCTTTTACCTCCTAAACCATAAAAGTTTTATGACATGATACTTAACCTACTGGTGAAATCCATTTGAAACCTCTATAGGTTAATCTGAGTTTTAAAGAAGTTGAATAGGAATTACTGTTTTAACATTTTTCTGGAAGTAGTTACTGACTGCAGTTTCCAATACCAAAAATTTTCAGTTTTTCCAAATTGAAAAATAATCTGTCAATTTGCACATAGTGAAAGAAAGTTACCTCAGTCTTTCAATAATACTGATGATAAACTGAAATAACGTATTCTGATGGACTTTTTTCAAAATGGAGAAAGTTTCAACTGGGGTAAAAAGATTAGTGTTGGAATTTCCTGCTGAGAAATGTCAGACTTAATCACTTATATATGCTTAATCAAGTAGATGTTCATTTTGGCAGTTAATATATTTTCTAGATGCAAACAAATAATCATTTGCAAATGCTTATGATGAAGCATATTTTATGCTTTAAATGGTATTGATTTGGTATCAGAGGGCCAGAACTGTTTTTTATCTATATTAATAGAAATGTTGTACTAATTCTACATGCTCTGTGCTGATTGTCTTGTTTTGCCACCTCAATGATACTTTCTTGGCATCCACGGGGAGTTTTCCTTGCTACATCTTGCTGCTCTCATCAGCTAGCAACTATAATGCTTAAGCTGGCATCTCTCAAGTTTAGGAGGATAGGATTTGTCATAAATCTTAGCCCAGAAATGTTTGCCCTCTGTGCTCCAACATGCTTGCTACCTGAATTCTGGTCAGAATGGTCTACAGGCCAGCAACTTGATATGGTTTGCAGAAGTATCTGCTTTTGCAAAAGCAGAAATGGCTGAATTTCTTGTAGTTGGAGAGGCTGTCAAGTACAAGTCTAAACTTCAGCTGCCTAACCACAACTGGTGGAATAATTTAGTGTTTTCTCATGAAAAAGCAGTGTGGGAAAGCATTTACAGCCTTATGACAAATTATTATGATGCCTTTTAATACCCATTCTCCTAGAGGTTGCACGCTTCAAGAAATCTCAGGTGTTGATAAACAGCTAGTTCCAGCTGTACTTAACTGCAAGAGACTCTCAGTCTAAGTTGATAACTCTTGCTCTGAGCCAGCTTTAAAATGTGTCTCACAGTTTTAGATGGCTTTATCTTGCCCATTTTCTACAATGTGACGTGTTTGCTTTGAAAGTTAAGCGCGGCCCTTCTTTAGCTTGGAACATGTCAGTAAAGAAACTTAAACCTTGGCAAAAGCTACAAATGCTATTTCTGGAGCAATTAATCTTATACCTTGCAGCTGAGGTCTCAAATATGATGTATACATGTCTCTGTTTTTCTCTTCCTTAGGAGTTTACATCCTTATTGGAGCTGGTGCACTTATGATGCTGGTTGGTTTCTTGGGATGCTGTGGTGCATTGCAGGAATCACAATGTATGCTTGGCCTGGTAAGTGTTCAGAGTAATGTTTACACTTTTAGCAGCATGATGAGGAGAAGGAGAATATTCCTGTGCAGTTAAAAGGTGACAGATGCTGATTGTTTGGCTCCATAACATTTAAACTTATTTTAGCATTATGTAGGTGAATATGTTAAATAAATAGTTTTCATTTCTGGCCCTGAATCCAAATACAGGATGACTTCAGGAGTTGTTGATATACTGAGAGTATGTATGAACACAGAACTAAAATGTTGATAAGAGTAATGCTATTTATTAAACTATTTGTCCTGAACTTTGAAGGCTGTGATCTTTAATCTTTGAGACCAGAACTGTGGTATTTGATCCTTGAAACAACAAACCTCCACTGTTCATAATCATAGGATGAGCTCTTCTAGTTTACAACAGCTCTGTAAGCCAATTATTGGAGAGCAGCCTTGTTTTCAGACTGGAGGGGCCAGTAGAGTTTACTGGGTTCATGTGCCTCTATTCTTGTGGAACTACTCATCCAAGTAACCAGAAGACTTGGTTAATAAAAGACTGCTGCTATAGCTGGTAAAAGAAGTTAATGTCATATTTTTCTTGCAAAATGATGTATCTAGCCCTTTGTTAGGATTCTGAATGTATCTTTAGAGTGCCTTTAAATGGAAATGGTATTTTAGACCTGGTAGTCAATTAAAACAGAAATAAAAGTATAATCTCTGTTTGTGGGACACACAACAAAGTGATTATTAACTCTCTGGGAGTTGGTGGCAAGCTAGGTATTAAGTAATGACTCCTAAAGCAATAGGAGAGACAAACCAGAGAAAAGAATTGGTGTCAGCTGTTGTGATGTGTCTGAATGACCTGTGCAACTTCAAAGTCTGAGTTAATAGATGATTGATTTTAATTAATGCTGATCAAAAAGGAGGACTTCAGCTTGGAAAACACTTCTTCTGACACTCCTGGGAAGAAGTGCTGACCCAGTGCAGTGTCCTCTTTCCTAGTCTTACCAGTGTTTCAGACCTCTGACTAGAATCTGGTTGAGTGATGGTTCTCACAAGGGTGGATGCTGGGAACTGAACAAGCTTGCAGTAGTATGTCACATATGCGATGCTGTTTTGTGGTGCTGTGATCTTAGTGATGTGATCTTTCTTTTCTAGTTCTTCCTCTTCCTTTTTGTGATTTTTGCCCTTGAAATCGCTGCTGCAATCTGGGGATTTGCAAATAAAGAACAGGTATGTTTGCAGGATGGTAGGATGGTGGAACAGGTTGCTCAGAAGTTGCCCACAAGTTGGATCTAGGGAAAGATGTCCCTGCCCATGACAGGGGTTTGGACTAGATGACGCAAACTGCTTTGTGATTCTGACTGTGCCCACAAAGTTAGTAATTCACTCATATCTATACCGGGACTAGTCAAATCCTGATTACCCAGGGAATTTGGGGGAGAGGAAAAACAATACAGGAAGTTAAACTCTAATTCTTAAAAATGAGACTGTAGCAGAGAAGCCAGAAGCCAAGATGCTGTTGCATGCTAGAGATGCCCTCTAGGGATCACCTGGCCGAGCTGTGAAACAAAGCAGGCCATCAGTGAAGCTTTACCACTGGGTCAGCTACAGACTGAATGTTTCTGCATCTAAACCATGACTGATCTGGCCTGCCCCACCCCCAAGCAGTCAAGATTCTGTCTTGTTTCAAAATAAGGTGCTTGGTGATCACAGTTGGTTTTCTGTTGGTGTTATACAACAGGGGAATACAGCAACATCTAGGGTACAGAAATTACTAGGGAATATTTTTGTGTAACCAGTGGACAAAGACTTGGTTCTCTCACTCTTCCTAGAAGATCAGAGCTTTGGAAGGAAAACTGCATCTTACCTGTTGAGGTGTGCCTTCTAACATGAGTATACCAGTTAGGCTCACCTCTTTGGGGTGAAAAATGCTGTCCACCTTCTGTTTCCACCCTCTATTTCGACATGTGAAAAGGATGGGTATTGTAGGCTGCAGGATTCTTTGACTGTCTCAAAACAAGTTTTCCATAATTAATATTGTGGTATATTACTGTCTTACCTTAACTCTTTGCTATCCTATAGGTTATTGAAGAGTTAAAGGACTTCTACAAGGAAACCTATGACAAGAGATCTCAACCAGCTGCCAGAGAGACCCTGAAAGCGTTTCAGTTAGCTGTAAGTACATGGTTATACTTAAACTACACAGTAACGCAGCTAGTTTACACTGTTTTCCATGTCATTCATTCCCCTGTACAAGTCTAGTACCTTACTAACTAGAAGTGACTAAAGGAGTATTAGTAACAAACTGCAGAGAAGACGTTTTTTGTGTAATATCAATGAATTCTGTATGTCTCTTTGTCCCTCTGAACTTCTGAAACGCATAGAACTAGTTCTCATTTTCCTAAACAAACTCAGGAGCAAGCTGGCAAACTCTGGATCTGTGGTATTGATTTAGAGGCACCATAACATGCATACCTGCATGTCTATGAGGTGTTCATCTTTGTGTCTGTAAGGAGTACAAGCTGTCACCAAGATTGTCTGTCTACTTAATGAGATCTAGATCTTCCTTTCAAAACCTTGCTCTTTAATGCGGTAAAGGCTTTTTAAAATTTAGGTTTATAGCAGTCACATTTGGCAGGATTTCTAAGTGAATTTGTGTACGGTCTGTAATAAAACCTCATGTAGTCTTTTTCTAATTTTACCAAATACAGAGCAAAAAAAGATGATTTACCCTGGTTCTCTTTTTCCTGTTTTCTCTTGTAGCTGGACTGCTGTGGGCTTAAAGGATCTCTTGAGCAGATGTTTATGGACACCTGTCCAAAGAAGAGCATGCTCGAGTCGTTTTCTGCAGTGGTAAAGCATTACTTAATTCACCAACAGCTCTGCCCAATTAGTAGAATGAGAGTTTAAGTAAACCTGTCCAGTCCATGGGAAATTCACACATCATGCTTGCTTGGCAACCTATCACTATAATCAGTCCAGTGATGGAAAATCAACATACTGTTACTGTGGAAAGAACAAGCAGGGTCAGCTGGAAATCTGAACTTGTGCAGGAAATGTGCAGTCTGTGTGTCACTAGACTCACTGGTGTGATGCACAGCATAAGACCAAAACTTCACTTCAAAAATGTGCTAGATAGCTCTGTTCTCCTGTCTGCTCTACTGCCAGAGCATCATCTTGGTGCTGCACAGGAACCATTGCCTCCCCATGTGGTTAGAGAAGTAGTGTGGGGTGGGAGCAGGAGTGAAGCCTTAGCAAGGAAAAGGAGAGGGGGAGTAGTGCCTTGGCCTGTTTAGGTAAGTATGTGACTGTGAAGCCAATTCTGAGTCAGATTCTGCTGTTGAAATATTGCTGCAGAGGTGCCTGTATGCCAGAGATACAGGAGAGACATCTTAACAGCTCTTAACTACCTCTTCCTTACAACTGTCTTGTGCTCTTGCTTCTTGCTCCAAGACAGCCTGTATGTGTCTTCCCATAGAAAATTAAATTCTCATAGTCCAGGAATTCAATTAATTACTTGATATCTTTTCATATTGCTTGTGCTCTTCCTTTCACTACAGATTATTTTGTGCCTTCTAATATCTGGCCACGTGAGAAACTTCAGTCTGTATCTTTAGTGCTGTCCATACAATCTGCTATGAGTTAGACTATAGGGAAGTAGCTGAGAGAGCGTGCAGGTTTTATTGGTTGCCTTTATTCTGCTAAGTGTGTTTTAGCTTCATCTGTTACCTTAATCTTGTAATGTTTTATGGCCTAGTCCCAACTGTAGACAAGGAGTAGATAGACTGCAAGATTAAAGTAATGGTGTGGCTATAAAGATGTAATGGTGTGGCTGGTCTGTGTGCCTCCAAGAAGCAGTGCTGTACTGATACTCTGATTTTACTGATTAATTCTTGCCATTATGTCCCTTTAATCCTTGATTCAGTCTTTCCTTCTGGAATGGATAAGGAACAACTAAGTGTTCATCCTTGCAGTTTCCTGCTGGCATAAGCAGGACAGGAGTTGGCATGAGACTCTGACCAGCTACCAGGCTCTTAATATTATACCTCTATAAAAGTTCCTTGTTCTTCTTGCCTACCATGTCTTCCTTGGGGAAAAGACTGTGCTTAAATTATTTTTGTTAGTTGCAATGGTAACTCATTGTCCTGGGAGCCTCAGACTGGCACCATGTGTTCATAAGGTGTCTGCAAAATTGCAATAGCAATCAGAAATACCAAGAGTGGCTTCAAGTCTCTTTTGAGAAGGGCTGAGCTGTGCAGCAGCTGGAATACTGACAGCCATTAGTAACAAGCAAATTCTGGTACAACTGCCCTTGATACTGATCCACGTGATCAAATGCAGATGTTGCAAAGGGAATCCTTTAGAAGCCAAGGCACGGTTAAGAAGTTTAGATACTTGAAGAATGGATTTAAACTTCACTGCTAACTTTTGTGTTGGAACATCCCTGGCTCTCTTTAAAGAGGTGAAGATAAAGGCAGGTTCAAAGCAGCTTTCAAAAGATATGTCTTCATCTTTAGTGCAAGCAGACTTGGTCAAAGGTGTAGCATAAATCAACAGACTTGGGCTCAAACAAGCAAGCAGAAACAAACCTTTGGTATGTATGAAACACTACTGAACTATCTGTTTCTTTTCAGTCATGCCCTGATGCCATTGATGATGTCTTCAATTCGAAATTGAATGTGATTGGAGCAGTTGGCCTTGGCATTGCTGTAATAATGGTGAGTTTTCAAATTATTTAGAAGGTAGTTGTATGGCCAAAGATACAGCAGAAGTCTGTTGAACAGTACCTGGCATGGCAGTCTACAAGCCCATTCCACTAATGACGTGTACTGTCAGTATCAAGGGTGTGTGCTGTGGGGCCCTGAGGCAGCCCAGAGGGTGGAGTGTCTTGGACCTTCCAGCTTCTACTTTAGATTAGGATCTGCCTCCTTGTAGTTTTAGCAGTGTTGAAGTTGTATCAATAGTGTGTGTATGTATAGGGCAAAGATGTACTTGTCATGTTGCCAGTCTACTTCTTAATCCTAGTATCTCTTGGGGATCCTTGCTTTTTGTTCCCCTTATAACTTTGCTAGAGAACTAAAATAACATTACTCATAAGAAAATTTGCACTCTTTTTGTTTGACTTCTGGAGGGAAGTATGACATGAATGCGAATGTTGGGATGATAAGTGATTTATTAGGAGATATGACACTGGTTTGTAGCTGGTCTGTTCTGAAGTATTGAAGGTAAAGGGGATTTTCATGAGAATGGGCTGCAGTTTGGAGGTGGAGGGGAAGGAAGGGGCAGTGACATGAACTGCAGTGTGTTAATATGGCCTCTGGGCCAGGAGGAGCAGCTATGCTTGTCCTTAAGTTAATAAAAGAATGTGCCTTGGTCCCGTGATTTCTAATGCATTTGCTTTCTTCACAGATTTTCGGCATGATATTCAGTATGGTTCTCTGCTGTGCAATCCGCAAAAACAGAGAAATGGTTTAAGAGCTAAACCCAAGACTGCTGCACTATAAAATCTTTATCATTAACTTTAGCGTTCTGAAAGCATTTCTAAAAAGTTATATATTTGTTACCTTTTTAATGCTTTATTTGGTACTGATGTAGGTTTGCTTTTTGTTATAGGTTAAAATGATAAAGGTATATCTGACTCAAGACAAATATTGTACATAAAATATCTGACTTTCTTGAAACTTACATAATTTGGATGTAATTTATGTTGGAGACAATTTGATACTTAATAAAGAATAAGATGTATATATGTCTGTGGGGGAGAGAAGATTTTACTATGCTTATTCATCATACTATTTCGTGTAGCGTGGAGTTGAACTTACATAACATGTTAAGTGTTAAATCACTAGGGCTTCAGTATGGAGCAGGAAATAACCCCTATGCTAATGTCATATTTGAAGGGAATTCTAAGGAATAGAAAAGATGCCTATCAGAGCACGTTAGGGAAGGAGTTGCCATTCCTTGTTTCCTTGGTGTGCGCAAGCAAAAGCAGTTCTTAATTATATTCCTAGAATGTTACTGTTGTAACACTTTTGCTGTCGTCTTCATACATGGTGGCAAAGGATGACTGTCGTACTGGTGATTATGCTGGCAGTGGTACTTTGATGCAAACAGGCTGGGCTCTACCCTGGAGCCAGCTGGGTTTTCTTATGTCAGCAGACAAGCTGATAACTCTGTCCCCTGGCATCTGATGTGGCCTTGGTCCCTTGACAGGGCAGATTCCCATAGCGTGTGCTCAGGATTTTTATCAGTGGCTGTCTTTGTGCTTTGTTTCTCCAAAGCCAGTAAAGTACAATCTCAAGGGCTTACAGCATGTGTGCCAAATCTCAGGTTTCCAAGTGGAAAAAACAAAAAGTTGCATGAGGAGTTCCTGTACAGCTTTGCAGTTGCTGCTTGCATCCTGTTTCAGTTTAGAAATGGATATGAGAGGGAGCAGACATATTAGTGTGGAACCTAATATCCTTAGCCTGTCCTATCCTTAGCCTAAAGAATTACCCTTTCATCCTGTACTTCTACTCTAAATGTTTTTTTAAGTGTTTGGGTTTTTTTCTCTAAAATATCTACTAGTGGGGGCTGCTTATGGACTTGCATCCTTACCAGCAAGCTGATGTGCTATACCTGTATCTGGTGTTCCCCTGCTGTAGTATCTCAGCTGTGTTCCTAGGAGGTTCTGGTCTTTCTTCTGGGTATTACAAATGTCTTAGTAGTTCTTGCTTATTCCCACCTCTCTCTTGAAAGGAAGTTGGTATTTATTATGCGAAATAGCAGAATTGTTGAGGATTAAGCTCTAGTTGTAGCCCTGGACTAATGCACAAACATTGTCCACCTTTGTGTTACATGTTGTCTAGGGGCTTATGCAAACCATATGGCTCCTCTCTGCCTTCTTAAAGTCTGAATTTCAAAAAAAGTGAAATGTTAATCATGCTTTTGTATGTCTTGCAGAGACTGAAATGACTCCGGAAAGGAGTTGATCTAACTTTCCTCCTTGGATATATGAGAGAGCCTAGAAGGGAAAAATCTAATCTCATATGGGAATTTGAGACCTACCCTGTCCCTGAACACTTGCAAACTGCTCTCAGGTAGCATTTTTGCCAGCTGTGCAATTCTGGGCATGAGATTGAACCCAGCACCTGAAAAAGCTGGGGTGAATTGCTGTCAACCGTAATGAAAGTTTACTGCTGACTTCAACTGCCCTTGGTTTTATTGCTCTGTGTTGGTGTATGTGTTCTGGTTGCCAACATCTAACATGACTGTAGTCCAGCACTAGCAGTGTTTATCAACATCCAAGAAATGCACTGGGCTGTACCTAGGGTGGTGAGAACTAAGGCTCAGTACCTCAGCTCACGAGGTGGATTTGGGTGATGACTACAGAGGAAGCTCTCAAGCTGGCATCCAGGTCAACTGAATATCCAGAAGACTTAAGTTTATATCTGCCACTGTTGCAGCCTTCTACAGAAGCTGGATGGGGCCTTCCTGTGAGTTAGTCTTTACCTTGCGATGCTGCTGCCTTAACCATGGTGATGATTTCAACACTTCATGCCTCTGTGATACCTGCCCACTTCCCCTTACTTTTTAAAAGTTCTATAGCCTAGTTTTTGTTTCTTCTTTTTTTGAACATCCTGTATGTGTTGATTGATGTTTTGAGTAACCAACAGATGGCTTCTTTTATCAGAGAAGAAACAGCTATTGTTTATTACTTGAGTATTACTTTCCTTTTGCAAGAACATGAACTACAGATGCAAAACCTGGTTGCAGTCATCCCAAGATCTGCAAGCTAGCCTCAAATGAATACTTCTCAGTAGTGAATATTGAGTTGTAAAGTAAACCCTTCTCATCATTTAAGTAGCAGTTGTGACCAAATTTCCTGAAGAATTTGGTTCTAAGCAGTGACAGCCCTAGAAGTCTATGTTGGTAGCAATGCCTGTCCAAGCAGGGAGTGCGTTCCTGTCTTCATGTCAGATCAGGATTGTCTCAAAGCTGAAGCAGAATGTGACTTGTGAAGTAGGATGTAGGGGCTCTGGCGTACAAAAGAGGTAGTAATTTTTTTCTGGGAAGCAGGAATGGGGGAATAGCAATACTAAGGGGAAATGCTGTGTCTGGGACAATGTCAGAGTGATACTATTTTTCCATGTGGCAGAAGTGACTGATGGGGCTGTAATGCTGGAGAAGGGAAGGAAGGTGAAGTGAGTCAGGACACAGCAAGCATCCCTTTTAGGAAGAGGTCTGTGCTGGTTTGGTGGGTCAGCAGAGAAACAAGTACCGATGCTTGGAAAAAATTACAAGTAGGAAAAAATTATCTGGTGGTGGTATGTAATGTCTATTGGGAGAAATAGGATGAAGGAAAAGATACAGAAGTAAAATACTTGTCTTTTCTATGCCATCCTGGCTTTCCCCATCAGTAATCAGAAAGGTGTAACTATGTTAAGGCCTTAAAGCCTGCCTGGAATGTGAGAAACCACTGCAGAAAGGAAAAGGTCTTAAGCAGCTTTGTTTCCAAACACAAGCAGATTTCTTTGTTAAACACAGGTGCTGCTAATCCTTTGCACTAAATGTGCTTTACGTGGCTATGTTTTGTGGCCAAATAAGGTGCTATGTATCTATGGGAGTTGCTTACAGGTAGCAAAGAGCTGTCCTGGTCTAGATACTTGCTTAGTGTGGGATGGTAGAAGAGATAACTGGTAATGAGGATGTTCCGTGTTAGGTGCTACCATAAAATACTGCCTGTAATGCTGTTAATGGGATAATGTTACACAAATTATATGAGCTGATGAAATCTAGGTGGCAACATGGCAGAGCACAGGTTGCTGCTGGCTTTTGGCTTGTGTGGATGTGGGAAATATCGGTGGGCTCTGCACCGTATGGCTCTGAGGCTGCTGTTGGCTGTGCACGTTGTTTGCTGCTGTGAGGGAAACAAGGGTAGATAAAGCCAATCTGCTGAAGGATACGGCTATTTATATGTGGTAAGCTGGCCAAGGACGGTAGGGGAAAGTAAGAGTATGCAGACTATGGGAATTTGTACCAGGAAACAGCATATCTACTATTGCAAGCATAAGAAAAATTTTTGAGTAAGGGTCGAGGACTTCACAGTAAAGTTCTGAGGAAGGCTGGATTTGGTGATCTATGAGATAATTGTGCCATAAGAAAGAAAATTTGAACAAGCCTGCCTCAGGAATGGAGCTAGCTGCGTGGTCAGCAGTGTCAGAAGAAGATGCAGCAAGACAGGTAGAGCCTGGTTTTCCACAGGGACAGGGCTAATTGCTGGAAAATAGCTTCCTCCTTTACAGTGGAGCTGGGAAAGTCTTCTGTGGTACAGCGTTTTGTCATTTTACAGGAACCTACCACTCCAACACCGTAAGTACAAGGAAAAAATGACAGCAAGCCCATGAAGTGTGGGATGTGGGAAGAAGCTGGCAATAATGGCAAAGTGTGAGCCTACCTAACACATCTGAGTGGGGAGTAAATCCTATACTCTCAGGCACTTTAAAAATTTAAATCCATCATGCCATATTCTGACTACATTTCAGCAATTAATAGGCTTTACTCATAAAGGGTGTATAGAAGCTATATTTGCAAAAGGGGAGGCTCTAGTTACCTGCAGGGTGACTTCAGAAAGAGCTCCTAGACAGAAAAGCTTTGATTTATTTTGACAGGCTCTCCCAGTCAGGACTATACTTGACCTTCTCCACCACTCCATCCCCAGCAGACAGTCTTTGGGAGCCACCTGTAAATCTCCACTATTTTTTGTTTTTCAGCTGAATCTGTAAGTCCAACCAAACCTTTGCAGAAGATGGCCTCAGAATAATTGCTCTGAGGGAGGAGGAAAAAAGTGATGGGGACTAAAATCCCAGTGATAAGTATGAGTCAGATGCAGTTTCTGTGAGGGATATGCTGTGAAGTTCAAGCTGACACCTGCCCTGTTTTCTCATGAGCTCTGAAGGCAGGAGCTTGCGAGCCTTTGCAGAGACATCTGCCTAGCAAGCCTCCAGCTGTAGGCAATGATACAAGCAGTGCAGGGGCTCTCTTAAATGCTAGAGGACTTCTTTCATCCTGTTTTTTCACTGCCAACCTGCTGCTGGCAGGAAGCTGATACCATGAAGGCAGGTGAGAGTCTGAGCACCCTGGGAGGACATGGCTGTGCTGTGTAGCCCTGGAAGCTGTGCAAGGAGCCAGGTGCTTTTCAGAGGAATAAACAAGTCCCTGCTGCTGTTGATGCCCAGAAGGGACACCCCATGGGGCTAGAGGCCACTGTCCCTGGGTGAAAGTTGCTTGCTCCAGCTGAAGAGCACAAGCACTAACTTAGCACAGCCCAAGCTGGGTTTTGTTGGGTTTCTATGTTTAGGGGGTGGTTTATCCCTATGGCTACTGTATAATTATGATGATTATAAAATAGCCACCTCTTCAGTTTCTGCCTCTTGGCAGCTCTGAGGAAATGACCTAATTTGAACTGCCAGCAGTGAGGACCTTGAACCCTATCAAAAGTCACTTTTAAATCAACCTAGAACATCTAGACAGTTGCCAGACTTTGCTGGCAATGGATAAAAATAGGTTAGTGAGATTTTTCCACTGCTGGACACAGGCTTCCACATGCGTGGCTCCTACAAAATGAATCCACAAGGCAGCCATTCATGGCATGTTGAATGCTTCTCTTCTCTAGCTGCCTATTTTGTGTTCAATAGATATTCAGGCCGTGTCTGAGAAGTGACCTTTTATGCCTTGTTACTAATGCTGGTGTTTAGTCCCTAACTTGACACACACTGGACTACTGCACTCCTGCTGCTCTGTCCCACTGGTAAAATCCCTCCCTTTGAAACACTAACATGGCAGGTCCTGCTGGATAAAAGTTTGCATGTCAAGGTGCTGCTCCATGGCCATGTATGAGGAAGGAGTAGAGTGGAGGAGAGCTGTGGAGGTTGCCCTGCAGGACAGGTTTTTCTGCTTTTCTTTGGTACAGCCTGATGCAAGCTGCATGTTCAGTTTACACTGGCACCACCCCTGCTTGTGGAAAGATGGGGGAGTACTCAGCAGCCCTTTCCAAACCCACAGTCTCACCTCAGCTTCAGATCTGTGATTAAAAGAATAGCTTTATCCTTGATGCTCCTCTGTTGCTAGGACTTCTTGATCCTTCTCCTTGCTTCTGTACTCACACACACCCCTCTGTGTGTGGTTATCCTTGCAGCAAAGACACAGGGTGGAGTGAGTTCCTAGGAGGGAGGTGGACATCTCAGTATTTCAGGTTACATCCCCCTATCAGCAATGCAACAGGGACAGAGGAAAGATGGGGCCAGTGTTCAGCAAGTCATGATTCATGACTTGGTCTATTTGCAGGCTCTTTAGGGCACAGTGTAAATGCAGACAGATATTAGAAGTGGCAGTGGGTGTTCAATGAAGTTACTGTTTTGCTGCCTCTTGTATGGGACTAGCCACTCCTTCAGTTCTCTCTGACTTTATTCTGTGTGGGAGTGAAGACAGAAAAATCTGTATTGTTCAGGGGTGCCATTGGAGTCTGGTCCCACAAAGCCACATAGCTGTGCTATGCTATAGGGCAGGTTGGTTGCTCTAAATCACCTCTGCCAGGTGTAGGAGGAGGGAGAGGAAAGAAGGGGCAAAGTCCATGTTGGCCACTACCTTGTTCCTTGCCTTGACAGGCTTTATTAGTATAGCAAATTTGCAAAACTTTTCATATCACAAGGATGAGCTGGGACTTACCTCATGTTTCACTAGCCAAGTTGAAAAACCCAGCTGCACCTCTGTGTCCAGTCACATTCTTAGCACAGCCAGCACTCTCTCTGTTTTAGATGAGAAATTAACTTTATTTGCAACATAAGACTTAGGGGGAGCTTCTCATCCCATTTTACAGTACCAAGAGAGCCCCTGAGGAACCTCTGCCTTTGCAGGGTTGCTGATTTGTAGCATCAGAATATTGTGATCTGTAGACCCTCAACTATTAAAATCACCAAACCACAAATGAAAGAAAATTATTCTCATTGTGGTTTTACTTTTATTTTCTTTAAAAAAAAAATATTCTGAGAAGCCATGGAAACACTCAGTTTTTGTATGGCACAGAAAGGGACTTTTTCCCCTCTCTTGCACAGTCTCTGGCTGCAGCTTTGTCCTCTCCACTGAGCTGAAGGTTTTTGCATGGTGTGCATACCAAAAATGATCTTAATGTGGTGAATATGGTGTAAATAGATGGAAGAAGGAAGACTGAGTTAAGTCCCAACCTCTTGATCATGTGTGGATAAGGTGAATGAGTGAGGCCTTTCCCTGTAGAAGCAGAAAGGATGACACACTGCATGCTCTATTTTTTACACTAGAGGCTGGAAAAATCTCCAGGTTATGAAGACAGTAAAGCTTAAACAGAACTAATTTCCCAGAATAGTTCAATTATGGAAAGGACCCCAGGAGATTCAGCCTCCTGTTCAAAGTAGCTGTGAGTTCAGACAAGGTTATTCAGGGCTTCAGCTAACCTGGTCTTGAAAACCTGCAAGGATGGAACCTGCCATCTCTCAGGGCAGCCTCATCCACTGTTTGGCTGGTGTCCTGGCAAGAAAGGTTTTTCCATATGAGTTCGAGCTTCTTGTGTTTCAACTTACACCTTTTATCTCACCATGTACTATGGCAGGGAACCTAGCTCTGGCTTTTTGGTCATCTCCTCAAAGATAATGGAAGGCTGCTATTAGTCCCTCACCAAAGTCTTCTCTTGTCCAGGTCAAACAAGCCCTGTAACCCCAGCACCTTCTCACAGGGTACTTGCTCCATCCATCATGCAGACCATCTTAGTTGTCCTCCAATGAACTTGCTCCAGTTTGTCAATGCCTTTCTGATGCTGAGGGTGGGGACAAAACTGGACACAATGTTTTGCATGCAGTCTAATGCGTGCTGAGAAGCTGGAGGTAATCAATTCCACTGATCCACTGATCATGCTCCTGTTAATGAAGCCCAGGATGTTTTATCACTGCCAGGGTATACCCCCAGCTCATTCAGCTTGCTGTCTACACAGCCCCTACTCCAATTCCTTCCCAAGGGCCCCTTCAGCAGGGCTGCTTCCCAACCTGGCAGTTCCCAACCTGTACTGTTGCCATGGGGTTCTTTCTTCCCAGATGCAGGACTTTGAAATAATCTGTGTTGAATTTCAAAAGGTCTCTGTTGGCCCATTCCTCTGGCTTGTCTAGCTCCCTGGATGACAGCTCTGTTCTCAGGTGTATTGCCGAGTCCCCGTGCAAATTTGACTTGTCACTGCAGTTAGTAAAAGCTGATTTTTTGCTGCCATGAATTCCCCTTCCTGAGCCTGTTGGTGTATCTTGCAAACTGCTCCCTCTACTTTTCCAGCCATGTGGACGCAAGCAACCACATCTTCCCAGAACAGCAAGCCTCTTGCTTACTGCTGGTGGCCTCTTGTTACACCATAAGAGGAGCTTTCCTCCCTCTGTCTTGCTGGCAAAGGTCCCATCTTAATTCTGGGGAACATTTCTATGAAGAAGTTTAGTTTTCCTATCTGTAAGCATTTTGTTTTACAGTGTGTATGACGTTTAGCTGTAAACTTAGCCCCACAGCTGGTACTAGATATTCCTCCAAGCTTATTGTGATCGGACCCTCTTATCAGCACCTTATCTTTGCCAGAGTTCAAGTGTCTGGGCTAAAACTTTCTATGCTGCCTACTTCAAGATGAATGAGTTTTTTGTATGTACTTAAGTATCAGCAAGCAGAGTTCAGTTATTGCCAACAATGAGCTT
Source organism: Eurystomus gularis (assembly GCA_013400335.1). Taxonomy (NCBI): domain Eukaryota; kingdom Metazoa; phylum Chordata; class Aves; order Coraciiformes; family Coraciidae; genus Eurystomus; species Eurystomus gularis. The sequence goes on along the minus strand of VZZY01019037.1, from coordinate 241,427 downwards.
AGAGGAAAAAAAGTTGTTTTGCCAATGTTTTTTAAAAATATCTAGCAACCATTTAAGTGAAGTACAGCTTCTGTTTTGGCGGCAGTGCCTGAGAGCTGTGGGTTGTTTCTGCTTTTTGTTAGAGATGCACCTATGGCTTCTTAGAAAGGAAAAGTGCATTGAAGTGTAAGCTTCTGGGAGATGCCATCTGTATAGTCCTCCTAGACCTTGAGATGAAGCCACCAAAATATTTATCCCTGGGACTAACCATGTAAGGCTCGAAAGCTTGGCCTGCATTTAGTCCCACACACACCTAACATCTGTAGATAGTCATCAGGCTTTTCCTGGGAACAAGAACTGTGCCATAATGCAAACCAGATTTTCTCAGCCTGGTCAGACTTAGGTTGGTTGTCTCTTGCCTCAGGCTGCCCCGAGAAAGAGATAGCCTTGCCTGCCCCCTGGGAATGTCTCTCCTGTGTGGGAAGGTCTTTCCCAGATTCCTATGGATATCTGTGGTGCACCTGGAGGATGGGACACACTGTAAATACTCCAGAGGCAAATATTCTCAAGGACACAGCAGGAGGAAGGGTCCTTTTATACAACAGACTTCCCCCAGGAGCCCAAATTACTTCTCCATGTACTGTCAGTTGCATGCTGGGCAGAGGAGACCAGGCTTTCTCAGCTCTCTTGAGGTTCTGGTTCTGAACCTTGAGGTTCAGGCCCACAGCACACCTCTGCCTGCCGTCTGGGTTGTGCAGGGGGAACACATACTCTTCTGGAGGGAAACCATGATGGACTAAAACCTGGAAACATCAGACCTGGCCCAGTCCAAATGTAGACTCAGGCTACTGAAATGTGTCCTGAGGGGACAGTCTTTCAGGCATGCCTGCAAATAGCCCTCTGCTCTAGTTTGCTGCCTCTGGTGGGACAACACCCTGCAACTTTGCTGGTTTCATTCAGATTAACCAAGTCTTTTCCCCTGCCACCCCCAGGCTTCACAGTGAAACGCAAACAGAATGTATCTAGCAAGACTTAAAACAAGGCTTGCCCGTAGGGGGAGTGTGGGATCAAAAGGTTGCAAGTGAAGAAAACATAAAAGGCAATCCTGGTCCATGGTTAACCTGCCTTAACCTACCCCGCTGCTCCCACCCTTTCCTGGCTGGGAGTCATTGGGTGCCCAGACATTGCCCTAACCCAGGGTGCTGCACTCTGGGGTCTTTCGGAGCTAGGGCCATCAAGGGAGACAGGCTTTTTGGATTCTTACTGGTATCTCAAGTGCCCAGCTAATCATCTCAGGAGGTGTATCTGCTGTGTAAAACCTATTGATCTGGCTTTGGGTGCCATGGTAGGCAGCCTTGAAGTTTTATCTCTAGTCAGCCCTCCTGATTAACTGGTTCATGTTAATTCTCTCAGGTGGATACTAAACATGGCATACATGGCAGACTTCAGAGGACTGCATTGTAAAACTCACTCTTAGTTGCCAAGTTCTAGTAGAACCTGCATATGACACAACAGCAAAACATGCCAGAAATATCTTGCTGTGCTGTAGTTATGAGAGCAGGTTTTCTCATGCCTGTGCCTTCATTGCTGTCCTGGTGTTGCAATATGTAGGACAGCTTGATGCTCAGCAAGACACATGACTTGCAGCTCTGTGGTTGTGGCACTTCTTGGAGCTGGGAGAAGAGAGATAGCAGTTCCAAGAGCATTCATGCATTTTACACAATGACCTCTTTTATAAGGAAATACTTAGCACAGCCAGGCCTCTGCATCCCCCAGGATGGTACAGGGAGCGTTATGTTCTTCCCTTTGTGACCTAGAGCAGGATGATGACAGCATAGAGAGTAAGGTGAGCCTTGCATCAGGGGAAATGAAGCTGAAGAGGAGGAGCTGGGAAAGTAAAGAAAGGGAGGAAAACTAGGGATGGAAGAAAGGGTCAGCGCTAGAAACAGAGTGGGAAAGACAAATGCAGAGCATAGGCGTGAGGATAAAGATGAGCGAGAACAGTAAGTTGTGGGGAATGACAGGCACAGGTAATATCTGGGAGAAAATGTAATGCTTGGAGTATACAGGAGATCAGACTGAAAGATCTGAAGGGCTCTTCTAGGTTGAATTGCTGGCACTACAAAAAGGTCTGTCACCTGGCTCTTTAACCAAAATGAAGAAATCGAAGACTCCAACCTTCTGATGATCATTATGTGACAGTATGCTCCTGCACCATGAACTGTAGCTTTTGCCATTTATTTAAAAAAACAAACAGCCAACAAAGAAAACCCAACCCAAAACCAACCAACCAAATGAAAAGAACAACCAAGATCAGAGAATAAATGACACTTAAGCCTGCAATCTTGGGTGATGTTAGTATGACAAACATGGAGGAAACCTCTAATTCATGTGCGCATGCATTGTGAAATAGATCTGCAAGATCTGTGCTTCCCTTTTGGCAGGAGCTTGGAGGCTCTAAGGGACAAATCAAGGAGCTCAAGGAAGGGAAAGAATGGTCTTGTAATGAAGATACATTGATGTTGTCTTGCTTCAGGCCCAAAGTGGTGAGGGGCAAGTCACACAGCTGGGTTCTTTCTGTATTCCTCATTTCCTGAGTTTACTAGGTAAAGTTCTTTTAGTTTTGCTGGGGTGCAGGGCCCACGTGACAATAGCTGAAGTCTGTAAAACCCATGGACTACAAAACATTGAACTTCCTGAAGAATTATGCCTTTATTGTCTCAGTCCATTGCCAGTACCTATTTCTAAACTTAAACATTTTTGTGCCTGAGCTCTCAAGCTGTAAAGTAAGGATGTAGAAGAGAAGTGTAATAATGCTGCGTATTCCTGCAGGGTATTATGTGAATACTTTCATGTTTGTGGGACACTGACAAACAATACTGATGAGCACCATCAAAATGCCACATGGAAGTTATTAACTACTCTGTGAGGAATTAAGATTATATGAAGTAAATATGGCCTCAGTCACATACTGGCTGAAAAGACTAAAAAAAATCCAAATTACTACCTACCTGCTCACTGGCTGAGACAATGGTTCTGAGCTAAAATAGTCTTTAATTACAAGATCATGGATGCATAGGCACAAAAGAGGCTGAATAAAAGTTGCACCTTCATAGCAGCATTTCTTAAGTTTTGAATGTTCTGCTCTAGTAAGTGAAATAATTTTCTGCATTTTTTGAGGCGAAACATTTATGCTCTTTAAAGTGCAATTCTACCCTCTGAAAAGTGACTCTGCAAGGCCCTGTTCCTGCAGCCTGTCACTGGCTGCACATCAGCTACACTCTGTGTGAAGTCTCTAAGTTGGATTTTGTTTTCTGCCTGCCAGCTCTGTTTCAAGCAGGGTATTTTCCATTTTCTACGCAACTGCCAGTAAAAAAGTCCTAGGGAATTCCACATGTGCCTCTGCACCCTCTCCAGATAGCTGCTCCTTTTTATGTTAGTGAAACTATGTTGTGGCTAATTTTGTGCAAATACCTTTGAGGTATTTTTGAGGCCAAAAGGTGCTTCTGAACCAGGAACTTAATTTAGCTGATAATGTGTGGGCTCAGAGCACCTGGTTTTCCCCTGGTTAGGTTGGGTTTTGCAGATCCAATAAGTTCAACAGAAGCAATTCTTGTTTTAGTATTTTATTCAGCAGCATCACATTTACACAGTCACTTTTCAGAGCAGAACACAGAGATCCCTCTCCTCATCATCATTTTTTAAATTGTATTGTTTTTCTGTGCTTACAGTTCCTCAGCCAGGGCAGGATGGAGGTAGGATGTTGGTCCAGTACACTTGTTTACCAAGAACTTTGCCTGCAGGAGTCTTGCCCACCAGACTGGAACCTGCTCAGGCTCCAGAACAAATGCTCCTAAAACCAGCTTTCACTAAAGCCAAGCCTGCTGGATAAGCTGTCAGCAAAGTCAACTGAAAGGATGCTTTAAATCCCCATAGGACTTGGGGCCCTTCCTCCAAGAGGGAGGTACCTCTCTCCTCCTGCTCTTTGCAGATGTGATCATTTTCCTCTGGAAACACCAGTGATACTGACCTTCTACTTCAAAATAGCCAAGCATCCTCTAGCAGAGGAACGATGCTGTGTTGCCTCCTGAGGAGTCCTCACCCACACCTCCAGACTGCGTGCTCAATCCACCCAGCCAGGGTTGGGGCAAAACCTATTTCTTTCCACAGAGAATTCAGTCAGGGAGGAATGAAGCCTGCTTCTCCTTGCACTCCTAATTTGTAGCCACTTTGACTGGGCGGGTGCTGGGATGGGATGCAGGCACAGCCAGCCTAACACAACCCTGAGGGTTTCCAGCAGCCTTTCCCCTTCCTGCTACTTGTTGGACCAGGCAGCGCTGACTCCCCTCCTGCTGCCCACCTGCACCTCCTCCCTGTCTCTTCCCACTTCACCCTCTCTTCTCCACCTTTACTCAGTTGCTTTGTAGCCACAGTAGAGGGAGAAGCATGTTGTGCAAACATTACTCACTCTTCTGCCCCCCACCCTGCAAAGGCTCTCCTGCAGGATTTTCCCAGCAACAAGGGCAAGCTCCCACTATAGGGAGGCAGGGAGATGGGGATTCCCTTTCCATCTCCTCCCTTTGTGTAGACAAAATTTAAAACAGTGTTTTTAAATCCATGGAATGACTCAGTAAAGCAGCTCTGGCAGGGTGGGGTGCCTGGTTTGGAAAATTAAAAAAAAATAGAAGTTGTTTAAAAAAAAAGGCAATGACTTATGATACATTGGCTGCTATTCAGTCATCAGTACACAAAGGGCTTTTCTTCCTGTGCCATTAACTAAATGAATCAGCAGAGAGCATGCCTCCAGATGCGTCGGACAGTGTTTGGTCCCCAGAGTCCCATCGCAGCGGTACCACGCGGGCTGGGAGAGCACGTATTCCTCTGCCACTGCAGGAGCATTACACAAACAGGAAGGTGCTTTTCCAAATGGAAGGTTGCTGTAAAAATAAACCCTGACTCTTCTGCAGAGAACGGCAAACAGAAATTATGGGAAATATTTTCAGCCTTTGTTGTTGCAAATGGAGCGAGTGTAAACAACCCAGCTGCCAGAACAGGCGGCCACTGTGTGTGGGATGGCGGGTAGCAGCAGCCTGCAGCTTCCCCACACGCCAGCTCACATTCATGCAGCCCCAAAGCCGCTGCTTTGGGGACCTCATCTTAACAATGGTCTCTGAGCAACCTTCCCCAACAGAGGCTTAAATTAAGCAGGTGCCCAGAAGCTGTTGGCTTAGGAGAAGGGCTCTGTGTGGCATCAGTACGGTTTCAGGTAGACCAAGGCACTTCTCAGTGAAATTATGACCTCAGCGGGTGAGTGTGCAATACCTCAGCATGCCGATCCCCGTGTCAAAATCCAAAGGAGAGATTAAAAAACGTGGCTGGCAGACTCCTGGTCCCCACTCGTCCCTTCTGTCAGCACAGGCTGATATTTACAGCTGCCTTGCCGTAAAATCACTTTCCCTCAGTTCATTTCTTCAGAAACAATGCTCAGCAGGCTGCTTTCATAACCCTGGTCTCTGTGAAGCTGTTGGGTTAATGTTCAAGATTTACCAGCCCCTGTCTGATGGGGTCACATAGATGTGGGGCACACAAGAAGACTGGAGTGTCCTGGGGTTCCTCACTGTTGGGTTTGATGACTTGGGCTGTGCATCTGATGCTGTGCAGTCTCATCTGGCATATTTATTATCAGTTCTGAAGGTCTGATTATCATTAAGCCAAATGAAGTAGCACAGGTGTTTCCATGCCTGTCAGCATTTAGCTGTGAAGATGCATGGCAGTGTCACATAATGGATTTTTGTGGTTTTATTTTTTAATGCATTGTTCTCATGCTTAGCACAGTTTCATGAACAAAAATCAATATTTACCATTCAGCAACAGATTATTTTCTAATGTGATTTGTAGCTGTCTTTATAATGAGCAATACAAAAAATACCTTGGGAATTTCAACTGCTAAACTGAATAGATGTTGATACTCTCTAATGTATCCCACTTTACAGAAACCAAGAAGCCTATAAGAAAATATTTCTCTTTTGACTAAAGCAGAAGAGATAGGTCCTGAGGTTTTATGTGCTCTCACCACATAAAAGAGGTCCTGTCTGTAAGAAATAACGTCTACTTGCTGGCTAAGGCACATAGGAAAAGGTTACCATACCAAATATACCTGTTTATACATCAGCTATTTAGAAGTAGCAGAAGGTTAACAATTTAATTACGTTAAAATATGCAATATAGAGGATGGATATGCCTGTGTGAGCGCGTGTGTGTGTGTGTACTGTTCTGCTGAACAACCACACTTTGGGTAACCAGACAAAACCTTACAGTCACTCTCCTGCTAGGGAAATCTAGGGAAAACCTAGGGAAACATTTCCAGTCTTAGACCTATGGTACTGAATTAGTCTGATACAAATATACACATCCACAATTTGGCTTCCCACCTCGCAAAGCTTCTTCATTAATTAGGAAAAAAACCCCACTGTAATAGCACACGGCTATATCCATTTGCACCAAGTCTAACTCACTACGAAATTCTGCCTAGTTGGCTTGGCACTTGCAGTTAAAATTACAATACAGAGGCAAAACAATCCTTCACTTCAGAAAAGGAGACGTCACAGCCAGAAAGCCGTGGCATTTTGAATTTTGCTGCTGCCACCCTAACGAAGTGAGCCTTCTTGAGACTTAACATGCAAAGGAAACGTAATAAAAGCACAGAGGGGCCTGAACATAAGGTGTCTGTGCAACACGTACCTAATTTGACTAAAAGTAATTTGCAGCAGGGAAGATAGTGCAGGGAGACTAGGGAGTGATGCAATTTCAAGATATCGGTGCAGTGTGTATGGCTGGTATAACAGACAGGCTCCCAGAAAGATCTAAGGCTCTTCATCTTGGCAGGTGGCCTGGCACGTGGTCAAGGGCCGTCACTGCTTCTGGCAGTGGTAGCACCAGGAAAAAAGAAGCCTACGTACCTGTAGAGTAGACTAACCTTGGTTTAGCTCCAGCAAAGTCAGTGGAGACACAGCAGGGATGAATCTGGCCATCTGTGTACTCTCAAGTACTCACCCGCTCCTCCAGCTGTTAACAGCGATGTGAAATGAAACTCCATTCACAACTTAAAGCCCAATTGAACCTGGTGAACTTAAGGTACAAGGATGGAAGTGAATCAAACCATTCCACTCAAATCATTCCCAGAGAAGCCTATGTTTTGTCCAAAAGCCTGAACCCAAAAGATTTTCCACTTCAAGAATTTGACTGTGCTTATTCAATCCCCAAACTTTTTGAGATTGTATCACACAGCACTTAGTGATCCTGAATATCCAAATGACATTTTAACAGGAGATGTCACGGGCAGAGCACGTAAGCTGGCTGCACGACTCTGCCACTAGGCAACACCCAAAAGGCGTATTTCTGCAAATGAAAGTTTCTCAAAAAACATCATGAATTATTTTTTTTCTTTACATTAAAACAAGGGGGAAACAAGCCGGCATTCTGTTGTTGTTTCTGTCCTCTCCATCTCCTGGAAAGGTTGGCTTTGGATCCAGGCAAGATTCATAGCCAGCCCTAGCTACAAAGAATTCTGCCGCCGTCACCACCAACAGTTTTCAGAGCGCACTTGTAATTGCAATGAAAACTCCTATTCACACCTCTTGGAAACATTGGTTTAAGCCGTTCAGCTGTGGATGAGTGAAACAAGTGTGAACCAACGCACATTCCCCACCAATTCTCAGCTTGTTACAGGCAAGATTAAACTTTTGCTCTAGGAAATGGAAATGCCAGAATCTCTACACAAATCTGCAAATTTGCGATATGAATCTGCCCGATGAAAGTGCTCAGTCTCCAGCAGTCATCAGCCAGTGCCAGACATAAAACAGGGTTTTACAAGACAGAGGAGAAAGAATAAGGAGAGGAGCAGCAGCATTCAACTCCTGCCAGACACTCTTTATGAACAGATGACAAAGACATTGAAACAAAAGACACGGTAATGCTTAATTTCACAAGGTACAGAAGGAGGATCTAGATAACTGTAAATATAGAAATTATTCAGGCCTTGCTGGTGTCCAAAAGACAGTAGAAAGACTAAGGATCAAACACAAAGTATCCAAGGAAATGCACATCTGCTTCCATGCACAACACAATGGTCTTTCCTCACAGGGACACGGCCAGAGCCTGACATACATTTCAGCCTCTCCAGTTACATATCCCACACATTCAGGTGGTTAAAGCTCATTTGGTAACCACTGTTCCTTGGGACTGCAGCCATTTGGTTACGTACCAGAGTAAACAAGCTCTTCACTGGCGTCTTCTGCTACTGCTGCTGACACCTGATTTCAGAGACAACTTTTATCAGTTTCCCAGGCTGACGGGCCCAGGTAAAGCAGAAGCTGAGACTATCAAGGCAAGATCTCTTGGTCTACTAAACTGCTCCTGCTAACACTGCAGCGTAACGTTCCCCCAGTAAGATCTGAGGAATGTGAGAGAGAAGCCACAGTTGTGAGATACCCTATCAGATTAAACTGCAATACATTGTAACAGGATGCAGATGTAAATGCAAAGAATACCCATGGAAACCATCCACAGTTCTTGCTAACTGAAAACGCCAAGAGAGCCTAACCCCTTCTGAAATAACTGATCCACCTCAGCAATAAACTGTTCAGCCAGTCCCAGAGACAACGGCCAAGTAACTCAAGAAAGTGGGATCATCAAATACATTATCAACTAATTATTAAAAAAAAAAAAAGAATCTATCACGTGGGTTTAAACCCATCTACAATTCAAATGAGATCTAAACCAATTAACAGCTAATAGGGATCCAGTTTGACTGTCAGCATGTGTAGTTACAGTTATGCTGCCATTTATTGTTATAGTTCTATGTTGAATGTTTTTCTTTCTTAAGTAATTCAAGGCTAGCAAACACCAAACCAATTGTGGACTTCCAACCACACTTCTTTCACTGTCTAGAGTTCCTAAAATCAGGTGCAGTTGCTGGAGCTCCTTCCCCTGTCTTGCATACACCGTACTCTTCCTGGGCTCTCCTCCCACGTATTCCAGGATACCAGCCATACCTTCTGACTTGCATGATCTGGAATTTCCACCTACCCATGGGACTCTTGTGCCTGCATCAGCTCTTTCCTGTCTGTGTGCTCCTCAAGATTAGAATTCATTAAAAAGAAAAAAGTCAGGAGATTTCCAGAAAACACAGACCAGAGGTTTTTTATTTATATTTCCCTGCTTCTTTCCTCAGCAGGAAAATAATCATGGCAACAACAAAAAAACACAACCCCCCCAAAAAAACCAAACAAACAAAAAAGTGCTTCTGTTGCAAATATTATTCTCATCTCTCTTTTTGTCTCTTCTTATTTTGCAAAGTTTAAAACGGTAATGTTTCCTTTTCCTTTGGTTTCTTCTCAGAGTGCAGCATCAGTCACAAGTTTCTTCTTTAAGATCTGAAGAAAAAACAGATTCATAAGAAAGCGTGATCTCACATGACACAGAATACTTTCAATTTTTTCAAATGTTTTCTACTACAAAGTAAGACATACACCCCTAAACAATACTTCGGGCCTATGATACCTTTCAACAAATTTAGAGTAAGGTAACTTTGTTTCCAAAATAAGGCTGAAAATGGAAGTCCAAACAGAAAGCTCTCCCTTCCCCTTCCCCTTCGCTTCTTCTCGGTCAAGAAGTTCTGTCTTGAAGAGAGGTGCCTATGCCTCTGGAAATCTTAGAAACGACAGTCCTGTGTAGCCATTCACCTCACAACAGGTGAGGTCTGACAGAGAACAGAATTTTGCCGCCCATTACACTGACCTATAAGGTCCCATTTCTAAAAATAGATGAATCTAAGAACCAGACATAGGATAATGGGACTCATCTTGGAAAGCAACCCACAGGAAAAAAGTTCCATTCCCATTCATGCCACAGTTTGATCTTGCATTGAGGAGCTCTTGCTGTCTTGGAACTCTTTCCTTATCCCTCCCTCCTCCTCCAAAAAAATATCAGTTGGCCTTTCAGTTACCAACAATAGCCTCTTCTTTCTTGCTGCTACTCTCTACTTCCTCTCTTTCAGCACGCAACGTCGATTCTGGCTCTGTTTGGTGGTTCTGGTATGAACTCTGGTCTGGTGGTGTGACTCCCTGTTGTTCTCCGGTATGTGGCATGGATTCCAGTGTTGTTGCATTAGGCGCTTGAAGAAAGTACGGAGAGGAGGGCAGGCAAGAGGGCTGACCGTAGGAAGTCTGCTCTGTGAAGTACTGTCCTCCTGCTGTGCTAGAAAATGCCATTTGTGAGTGCAGCTGATTGGAGAACGGAGCTCCCTGCATGCAGGTATCGTTCCAGGGGACAGCCCGACGAGCAGCGATGCCTGCTGAGGAAAAGGCAACAAAGGAAGGGCAGAATAATGAGAATCAGGGAAGAAGGATTAAAACTATGTATACATAAAAACGTGTATGTTGTGCTTAAAAGAACACGCTCGGTGCAAACACAGCATTACTGTTATGCCTTAATGGTTACTGCAACACTTAGCTTTGTTTTGGATAAATACACTGCAATGTAAACAACACAGTTAGGAGGAAAAACTTAGGAAGTTCATAGCAATGTTATAATCTAAAAAACATGATGTCACTTCAGCGCAGATCCTGAGTGTACGTACTGACATTAAAGACTCACACTCCCTTTTTTTTTCCTCTGCTTCTGTTTTCCAAGTTAGCTCTGCCAAGCGTAAGCTGGATGCTTAATCTTCACTTTCCATTACAAAAGCTGCACTCCAGGAAGCAGGGATGTTTTTTAATTCATAGTTATAATTCAACTAAACTGCTCGCCTGCTTACATGCTGAAGTAAGAATTATGGGTGTGTCTACGCTCGCAGATTGGTTCCCTCCCCATTGCACTTTTGGAACCCCAGGCCCTGGTCACCCACGCTGTGTAGCAGGCACAGGATCCACGCCTGTTTTGAACACAAAAGCCATGCACTGCTGGTTGTGCTCCAGACAGAAGTATAGCATAAGAGAACTTCCACTCTGCCTCTTTTCCTTCAACAATCTTCCAACTGTATCAGTCCTAACAAGGCTTCCACCTTTACACATCCCTTTACGCTCGCACGACATGCCCCAAGGTATGTAACACACTTCCAGTATCACACTAGAAAAACATCAATTTGATGTGCTGGGACACAGGCCTCTCATTACTTCTGGCACTTCCAGCTAAAAAACACAGAAAATTAATTATTATGCCTTATAACCAGAGAGGAGAACCAGGCCAAGTGTGCTAGATAGCATGGGTGCTGCCAACTGGTTCTAGAGAATGTTAGCCATGAACAATATGAGCATGAGCCGGCTTGCAGCCATCAGCCTGTGAGTCAGGCTTCTCTCCCTGACAAGGTTCACAAAAATGGTACAAAAACAGGAGCAGCATCTATGGTCTGAAAACTCTTCCTCATGTTGATAAGAGGAGAGATGTATTTTTTGGACCATGAGCTTAATTTAACAAACTTGACAGTCCAAACAAATAAACTGCAATAGTTTCTTTTGGTTGTACTTGGGCTTGAACAATTTCAAAATACAAATTCCTGACACAAGACAAGGAGATCGAGAATGCTATTTTTACCTAGTTAATTTTTTAGGAAATTATGCTGAAATGCTTTACTCTAAGTGGTGTTGCAAATTCACATCAGAGGGAGAAAAAGAAAGAAGCTATATTCATACTCTTTTGGCCAGTCTCTAACTGTCTTTTGCACTACCCTAAGAGACAAAACATTCTTTCAAAAGGGTTTCTGTGGTAGCTCAGCAGAGCTAGAAGCCTGGTTTTCTTGCTGTCTCCAACTATTCCATTTGCTGTGGCACTTTTTTCACTTTGCACCCTTGATCCTCACCCAATTATACCAAAGGCCTGTTCATCTGTACAACAGTACATTCCCAAAGAAGAAAAAAGTTAGCTCTCCACTCCAGATGAAACCATTGCACTACCTGACATACTCACATGGTAACACTCTCTCTGACATGCAGCCTAGATAGTAACTTCTGATTCAAATTGATGGGTCGCTCAGCACTTTATAAAAGGCATGCAAGGAAATTAAAAAAAAAAGATAGGTGTCATATTTATATATATTTATGCAAGTATATGCACATTTCTTCCTTCTGTCACATTCATCAGTAAAACCACTGGCCATCCTGAATGTTTCAGTGTATTGTTCAGTTACTCCAGAGGAGTGGGATGCCAAAAGATTTTGGAAATTTACCCAAGTTTCCACTTGGCTGCTGTAACAAGAGCTGTCCTCCCACGTGGCTTTGTACGTAGCCTTGTGTGGCTCCTGCTGCCCCGCAGGTTACAACTCCACTGCTACCAGGTAAGGTGAGAAAAGCTGTATGGGACTCAGTGGCTGTTGTAGGAGAGAGATGGACACTGGAGAGCACACTGCTGGCCAGGTGACCTGGCAGGTGGTGGAACTGAGAGAGCTGGTGCTGCTGGAAATACTGAGACAGCTGGTAAATTCCACCCTGGCTGCTGTACTGACAGTATGTGGTCTCTACGTTGCCCGCTGAGTCCAGCTGCTCAGGGTAGTCGCAGGGAACTGGTGAACTCAAGCTGTGGAGAGCAAGGAGAGACAATTCAGAGATTAGAATCAACATCTACAGCAACCCATACAATAAACGGTTGTTGTATCCTCTCCTTGACAGCCACTCCAACCCTGATCTGGCTCCAACCTTTCCTCCCAAATGCCAGGCACAGGACAAGGGCAACAGGAACCACTTGAAACAAGCATTTTCACAGCAGCTTTAAGAACACGTGCTAGTGAGGATTACCTTTCCTTCAGGTCTTCCCACTCTCCAAAGCCCACCCCAATGCTTAAAATGTCCTCTCTCAAGGATTCCTTTTCACTGTGCTTCTGAACCCCACTTCCACTTGACAGGCATGCAACTCTGAAAGCATTCTGATTAAAAAGGCATCACTTTTCTGATAGCAGGTGTCCTGGCCTACTACACACATACATTTTTTCATACTCCCTTCAAAGGACATTCTCACTCCCACATCTAACTTTTCACTTATGCTCCCACCTATTTCCTTGTCTCATGTCCCACCTTCCCCCTCCCAAGGCTTCTCCCAGGGTTCACTTTTTTCATCTCCCTCAAAGACAGTCTCAGCTGTTCCTACCCTTGATTCTGGATGCTGTAAGCGAAGGCCTCCCTGGAGCCATTTTCCTGACTGGACAAGCTGCATTCACTGTTGGGAGTGTCCAGCATCAAGGGGACAATATGACTGTGCGAGGTGAAGGACAGACTGAGAGGCAGGCTGGCCCTGCGGATGGGTGGAGGGCTGGGAAGTCTAGGAAAGTACTCCATTCCGCTGGAACTGACGTTGCACTGTGGTAACGTCTTTGTCTGAACTGCTTCACAAGATGCCACCGTTCCTGCCACTGAAGAGACTGGGAATAAAAAGAGAGACTGTCATACTATGCCGTCATACCAAAAATCAAAAGGAGCAAGCAGAGGGAATGACAAGAGTGGCAGAACAGAAAAGCAAGATGCCAGTGAAAGAGTGGACGTTAACTGATGGGAATAAAAGTAAACAAGTACCAGCATTGCTGCTGGGAAGCAAAAAGGAGTAGTAGCAAGCTCTCTGGAACAGAGGATAATGTTTATTGGTTAAATAAAATTACCTTCATGATTTCAGTCTCTGTATAGTGGATTTATTCGACAGCCAAATGAAACAAAGTACTTCCTGGAAAAAAGCCAGGAACAATCCCCCTGCCATCTTCCATCTCTACTGTCCTCTGGGAAGAGTGTGCTGCACAGATTACCCTTTTGAAAAATTTAACTGTGGCTTGAAAGAAACAAAAACGTGCCTTTAGAGATCTGCTGTCTAGGCCATTTTTTAATTCCACATTTTCACTCCTGCTTTGGCCTCTGATGAGTCATGCCAAAAAAAAAAAAATCAAAAGCAGAGATGTCAGCTGACAGGCCTTGGGAAGAAGAAGCTGGGAGATGGAAAAGGAAACCAACACCATTTCATTGCTAGAATCTTGTTTGGTGACCTGTTTCCTCAGTCACTGCTGGAAAAGGAGAAGGGAACAGTTTCCTACAGAACAGCCTCTGTGGAAAGAGGACAATATAGGAAATGAAAAGGTCAGAATTATATATGCTCATGATCCAGCTTAATAAGTATACACAGAAGTTCAAGAAGCTTGCACATCATGCAAGAGAACAAGATTCTATTTTGTTATGACAAATATCAAATAATTTATCTCTTGAGAAGCATAAGCATCAGGTGTGTATGACAATCTGAAATGATTTTTTAAGCCTAGCTAGGCTGAAGCAGCACAAGGATGAGGCATATAGGAGAAAACATCACTGACTGTTCAGGTACAGTCGGTCTACTCCCATACATTGTAAAGCATTCAGGAAAAGCTAGTAGCCTGGATAGTTTCTATCTGTACTTCACCCTTGCAGGCATACAGAGTAACATCAAATGCACTCCACCAGGTGTGAATCAAAGGCCTTAAACATAAAACCTAAACAAAGCTGCCACAGCAAACTTGGGCAACCTTCAGAGAATTTTGGAATGCATGCCCAGAGAGCTGATAAGGAAATTCCACTTCAACACCTTGCAGCGCCATTTCTCAGTTTCCCCCATGCACCGTACAATTCTGTCTATTTTATTATATCTTCCCACATCTTTTTTTTTTTCTTCTCTGCAACTTTGAAAGAGGGAGCCATAACACTTCAATGAAAACTTGAATAGCCCTGATTTTAGGCTCATTTAGAAAACTAGAGTAAGATTCAGGATGGCATCTCTAAAACATCCGCATGTCCAGGCAATTCTTGGTGGTTTATTTTTTCTGTTTGAACATGCTATTCCTCTATGTCAGGCAGCATCTATGATGTACCTGTCACATTCCTGTTTTTTGACACAGCACAGATCTAGTACCACACAACAACGCACTAGTGAAGACAACAATTGGTTTCCTCACAAGTCAAAAGGGCTTAGCCAGAATTGAAGCTGAAGATCTCTTCTGATTTTTTTTTAAAATGAGTTTTCCTACTCATTCTGTCCTAAAACATAGCAGTTCACACTGACATTATTAAAGAGCAGCCACGTGGGGCACAACTTACATGAAAAACAGTCTATATTCAGATAAAGCTTCAGTTCTATAATGACAGTAGGATTAGCGGATGGCCTTAATCTTGCTCAGGATGAATAAGAGTCCAGGAAATTACTTCTAAACCCACTTCCACACCTACTAAGAATTAAATTCTGTTTTTTGAAATATTTGCAACACTTAGCGTGGATAATCTTTGTGCATCATAGCAACAGGACCCGCAGGCAATGAGATAATGAAGATGGTACACTCACCCTCCAATGAGCTGCTTCAGCCTTTTCTAGTTTCCACTACTTCTCTGTCCTTTCAAAGAAAGATACTGAATTTTTATCTTCTGAATACATTCACAAATGTATCTGCTAAATCTGACAGCATATTTACAGAAGATTCCAGCATCTTGGCCAATGATGAATTCTGATCACTGGCTTGAGATAATACTTATATTTTACAACTCTGTTGCTCATTCTGACATTCATGCAGAGAGGGAGAACCTCAGACGACTTTCCAGTGAACACAGGAATGAATGTAACAGTAGGATTTTTGTTATCACTTCCATTATTTCTAGGTTTTCAGTCCATAAGACAACCTTGGGAATTTTTGGAGAGCAATTTAATAATATGCAGCTTCAGATCTTTGAACCAGTCCTGGCAGTACACTTGTCTTAACTCAAGAACGGCTATTCTAAGTCTTTAGCTACACAGCTATCTTCTCCCTGCTATAGCAGCTTCCTCAACATCCCAGCAGAGTTAAGAGACCTGTTCCTTAAAGCAAATAGCGTTCAATAAATGGGACAGTCTTAACAAAAAATGGATGTGTATGTGTTTCTCTTGGGATGACTGTGATTTCAGTATGTCACCAGTCTTGAAGGAGACTGAGGCCGGTTCTAGAGAGGTGTCCATAAACTCATGAAAGGGCACAGTTTCAACTGTGAGACTATGCTGTAGGAAGCTGCTTTCCCTGTTGTTAACAGGCTAGATCATGTGCGTGTGATTTGTTACCTGAGTGACACCTATCTGCATTGGAGGTCTTCCTCTTGATATAACCCATACATGACTTCTTAGTCAAGCACTTATATTAACTCCAAAAGGCCTCGGCCTGCAATGATTCTGGCAGTCAACGATGCAGCTGCTTGCAGACTGGGAGGCTGGAGCCTATAATTGTAACTGTTTAACAAGCCCTGCATTAAGCACAATGCAGCTGATGTTGATTGCAGGCTGAGAAACCAGTCTAACCTCAGAGGGTCTACTTGCTAGGGCTGCTTTCTTAAGCATCAAATCAAGAGTTCAGCAAAATGCCCTATTACTATAAGTCTCTATGTCATACACTATCCAATCCAGTTTCTTTTAATGAAACATGCCCGTGTAATTGCAGCATTTACTGCAACATTAAGGGCCAAAGCTTTTCACAAATACATCCTCTTCTGAGAATCATGAAAAAAATACATTTCTCTTGAAAATTACATCTTGAAAGTAGAAAAAAATATTGATCAAACTTAGGAGAAATGGCATTCTTCATTTAATGGACTGAAGATCAGTGAACCCACTTTGGTCTCTAACCACATTGCTTTAAGTAGTGTGTCAGCCTGAACCTCTTCTGGATTTTCAGCAGGCCAGAACCTACCACTTGTTTAAAAGGTATGATGACTCTTGCTTGCCATATCAGCTTTAAAGTAATTTGCTCAAAAGCCAGAGTTCTCCAAGTTAAATCATTAGAGCTTGTCATTTATTTGCTGTTCTTTGACAGATCACATTCAACTTCATCCAGTTGCTCCCACAACTTCCATTATAATCTCATCTCTTGCCACTGAAGCAGGATGATCGATATTTGCATAAGACACGCCAGCATATGTGTGTCTTGTGATATGTGTGTCCTCAGCACGATAGACACATGAAAAAGTATTTCCTGCCAAAGCACCAGTGGGACAGAAAAATCTCCTCCCACAAACCCGGATCATAGAAAGTAACTTCTTTTTTCTAAATGGTCAGCTCTGAAGAAAACATAAGCCAATGTTTTAAATCAGTGAATCACAGATATATATATCTCCGTAAGAAATTTCAGAAAAACAAGAAAACCTTTAAATAATGGCAAGTGTCAAAAAAACCTCCATTAAAGCAAGCTACCTGTCTAGCAGAAGTAGTAAAAAAAAAATTATAAGATCAAAAGCAAGCTCAAGATTGAATTTTTGAAGTCAAAAGACCCTTATGGCAAGTAGTATAGCTAGTATCAAAATAAGAAGCCATAACCGCCAGTAAGGTAGAGCACATCTCAAATACAACTTGCTGGTGTTTTTAATCAGCTTGTTTGTGGAACTGCACAAAATAGCAGGACATGAACAACCCCCAAACCAACAGACAGTCAGACCTGTTGCCTAGAGCAAGGCAAAACAACGGGGAAGGTGGCACTGAACACTCTCCACAGGCGTCAAGTAACAGATCACACTGTTCTCATGCACTTTAAGTCATTTGCTTGCCCTGCTGAGAGTGGTTAAACACACTGCTGCTGAGGAAAGGACCCGAATAGCCACTCCCTTATGCCACAGTCTCTGGGTACAACTGCACCACTGCACATAGGTCACAGATTATTTTGAGGAAATGTGCCATGAGCTGTTTCCACATGGGCCACTTTTCCTAAGCAATTGGTTTTGCCTTTTGACCTTTTTATTCATGTGTTCTCTCTTTTATTTTGCTTCTGTTACTTTGGATATTATCCTATCCAACTTTTATCTCATTTTTGAGACGTTCTAATAAAGAAAACAGGTGGACCCTGGATGGCCCTATTTATTGACAAGCTTCTTCTCTGAAGAAGGAGGCTGAATGAAGTTGAAAGTCACGCTGTCCTTCCTTTTTTTGTTGTTTCATTTCATTTTCTCCTTTCATTCTTACAGAGAAAAGTCTGCCTACACAATGATGGATAACATAAAAAGCAAGCTTCATTCCCCATGGCTGTGCTATCCCACATCTAGTAAGTCAAAAGTGCAACTGAAGCTTTTTGTGTGATTGTGCCATGCAGATCTCTCTTCTATGAGGATTCTACACCTTGCAAGTCTTTTCTCTTAAAGGGAGCATTAACTTAGGTCTCTACTCTGCCCAGGCACCAATTCTCCCATGACTTGTACAAATGTCATATTTAAGGCTTCAACCTTCCATCAAATTTGGAATTAATTTCCAGTTTAATGGAGTTAAATTTCCACTAAACAGATTTGAGGGGCAGGGCAGGGTTTCATATACAAAGAAAGGGTGTGTCTCATTATTCCTCCCTTCTGTCAGGAAACCAGGTTAAAAACCAGTCACCAGACCTCGCAGTTTGTGTGCATTAGCAAAGCATGCCTCTTTTCTGAAAGGTGATTTAGAAAAGGTACTTCTCTTTCCAAACAGGTATGTACCTGGAAAGTATTCACCAGCCTTAGATGACACAAATAGATTTCATTACTTCTTGGCCAGCATGATTTAAAGAGAAAAGGGAAAGCTTGTTCCCCAACGCAGACCTAGCAGAATGAAGTGCATTCTCATCTTCACCCATCCTTAACCCTGAAGAAACAGGGGTTTCAGACAAGCAAAGGAATCGTATGTTTCATAAAAATGCACGGCATATGCAGTAAATGCAGTAAGTGGCAGTCAGCAGCAAATTAAAGGATTGACAGAGTAAAAACCCACCTATCTTTATCGCTCATCTTCTTGCGCACCCAGTCCACTCTCAGGGACATTCACTTGTCCTTCTTCTTCCTTACACATTGCACTAAGAATTCAGATGGGACATTTCTTTCCTATCAGGAAGGCTGCTTGTGTTCTCCATGTGGAGAACGGCATCCCGGTGTGTAGATGCCCCAGAAAGAAATTGCTCAATACAGACAGATGACAAGATTACACCCTGAATGGAACTCTGTTTCTCCAATAGGTATATTCACTCTTAACTAAACAGCATGTCTGCCAATGTACTTTAGGAACCAGGCAGAGAGTTCTGAGTGTAAGTGTAGAAATATGGGGATATTTGTGCTGGTTTTTTTTTCTTTAAATGAATTATTTTGCAAAATCTTGGTTTTTATTTAATTAAATACAGGATTCAGACTGCACCACTTCATCCTTCTGGAAATCAGTGAATTATTCCAATACTTCGACCATATTTGCTGCAAGAAGCAGCAGAAAAACTGGAACTAACTGAATTTCAGTCATATTGGTTAAACAGGACTAAAGTAGTCCTTGCCTTGAGACGACGACAGGCGAATTTAAATGACAGAAGTGCTAAAGTACAGTATCAATAAAGTATTTCAGTTAAGTACCTTTAGCATACATATCTATTTATTAGTATCTATTAGTATTCTAAGCTTATTGATAAAAACTTATAGTTGCTTTCTACAGTGCCAAAGGGTATCAGCACTATTGAAAGTACATTAAAGTCCTTGGGTCATTCTTAGAAAATGATTTGCACAGAACTGCCCTCGATACTGATAACCCTGTTTATTTAGGATACAATGAGGGGGCAGAAATGATGGCATGAAATTCAAAAGAATGAATTACACTGGGAAGCAGGAAAACATGCACAACAGTACCACATGTCAGCGCATCTCTTGCTTGGGATATCCATCTCTAAGGAAGTGGTGAAATCCCCATCATTTTGGAAATATTTTCAAGTTGTGCCAACTTGGAAAAGTAAACGTATATAGGAAATGCTTTAGGGAACATTCCTGACTCTAGGGAACGCTTTGATACTCCATACATGAAGACACAATTGAACAAATCCTCTGTTTTGGTTGCCATCAAGCTAAGTCTAAATACAACTCAGGTAGCTAACCAGGCCAACAGCACACCCCAGTGTCGTTCAACAACACTGCAACAGCAATTGAGCTAGGCTGTAAGCTTAAGAACTCAACTAGTCTCACTCCTTCGAGGTCTTGCACAAAATGGACAATTGCACTGGCTGGAGAAGGCAAGGAACCTCCTTTGGAGATTTAAAGGTGTTCAGTACCTGAGGGAGGCTCTACAACCCCAACAGTTTAAATGCAGTAAGTGCGTCACACGGCTTGCTTGACTACAGGTTGTAACTCAGAACATTACAGTCTAAATCAGAATATGGGACGTGTGTAGCTGCCATGAAGAGCGTAGTAGCCAGAATAATATTTTCATCATCAATCAGAGAGGGTGTCAAACACCCATTATGGCAAAATGCCCCCATCACCTATCCTTATGAAGTCCTACTCAGAATTCCATGCTGGCTTGTGCTAGGACATGAGTAAGGACTGCAAATTTGCCTCCAGCATTAGCACAGAGGCACCACCATGCTGGTACATAGCTGGTAAATACTTGATTAGCAGAGCGCTGTTAAACCTGGTGTTACTTTTTGGAATGATGGCATAGAGCCTTCCCTGAAGTGTTTGGGAACCCACCAGCACCAACAGTTAATGCTACAGCTGTGCAAAATACTTGTGCTGATGGAGGTCTCACCTGAGGAGGAGGCAAGTGGTGCAGGATGTCCACTGAGCTGGCTGGAGTGGTTCCCAGCTGTAGTGTCTATACTCAGCGTGGTAGACTGGTCACGAGCAAAGTCAGGCAATGGAGGCGTGGGCAGAACAGGTGCCCTGGAGGTATACATAAAGGGTATGAGCACGGACCAGAGGACAAGACAAAACATTATGACAAAATATATGTTCTTCTAACTATCCTACAGTGGGCAAATCCTACTTAGATACTAACAAGTAGAAAAGGAAAGCACTGGCTGCCTTATGAGTGCAAGGGATGCTGTATCAACAGTACCTGGGGAAGCAGCCCCAGGTCACTAGTGCAGAAAGGACAGGCAGCAGGGACAGTGCAATGAAATCAGTCAGGTGGTCTCCAACCTTTCACTTAATTTTTCTCTTTTCATTCTGTTTTTTTCACACGAAGACTCTCGCTCCAGGTTGCCATAAATCCGTCCCTCTGGAGACAAATGTCTTTCCTCTCTGTCTCACTCTCCCTTGAAAGACCATCTATCCTCTCACAAACGCTCTTCCCCCACCCCCCAATAAATGTCCCCAGCTCACCTGTGAAAGGTGCTAGTTTGTATTTCTTCAAAGAAGCCCATGCCTTTGTAAGGCTGATCTACGCAAGCAGCATTTCCATCACTAAGTGAAAATCCATGGAAATGGAAAGCAATGGTGGGATAAGGACTGGGATAAAAGTGCACACAAAGCACTCACAGAAAGTAAAAATGAAAGGGTGATTCACAGACCTTTTCTACCTCATCCTCTGCTCTCTACATGACTTCAGCAAGAGGCATTTCAACAGTTTTATTTGAAAACTGTGCTTTAGGTTAATCAAAAGCACTCTTAATAAGGCCCACTACAATTTGCCCAGAAATCCATCAGGCTGGAGAATACAGGACAGGCTACCAAGGTCCAACTCAACAATCAGCTCTCTGTTGCTTAAATGTAAAGGGGAAATGGCAAAGAAGAAGATTTAATGCATTAGGTATCTATTGTAGAGAAATGAGAACACAAAGTCCCTCACCCATAACCATCTGACCCAACAGGGACTGACAGAGCTGATGATGTTGGATATTTTTTGTTGCCTTTCATGCTCAACTTCTCCAGTTTTCTCCATTTTGCCCTGCGATTCTGGAACCAGACCTGACAAATGGAAAGAAAAGATACATTCAGAAATGAAACCATCTACACATGAGGACACAGGCAACAAATCAGCAATGACTGTCTCCACACATCACCAGGTGAGGCCGGAAACCTTTCTTCTAGATAAAAGAACCTCCAGAAACCTTTCTTGCAGAGAATCTGCAAGATTCATTGAAGCCAGAAAGTGAAGAATAATAGCAGAAAGATACCCCCAAACACCAGTTTCTTTTGTTGCCCATGATCTTCATTATTAACTCCATTCTCCTTAGCCTCTTTTACCTACCTATAATGTGTCTTGTCTCAGGAAATGGGAAGAGATGGAGTACACAACTGCAGGCTCCACTGCTATTTTGGGCTGGTTGTGCACTGTCCATCTCTGTGAGCTCTCTTCCTCTTCCTGCCACCAGTGGCAGGTGAGGTTTCTATCCCATTTACTCATGAGCTCCTCCTTCCTTCCTACTCAAGCTCCTCCACCCCGCCCCAGTCCCTCTCCCTGTCTCATTTTTCTGCGCAGAACCCACAGTCAGCACTGTTACCCACACAGGTGTTACCATGATACGCTGTGGTGTTACACCAACCACAGCAGCAATCTCCCTCCTCCTCTCATTGTCAGGGTAGTGGTCTTCTTGGAACATCTTCTCCAACTCTTCTAGCTGCTCTACATAGGAGACATTGTTCAACGAGAGAGAAGGGGAGTATGCGATAAGAAAACAAAAAAACAACCAAAAGAAACAAGTTGGGAAAAACAAAATAGAACATATTTTACTATACTTAGAAATACATGAGCAGCAGCAAAGATACTTTTTTAAAAGTAAACCACAAAAATAAAAATCTTCTTACGCAGTAAAACAAAGATCACCTCTAGCAATACTTCAAATACAAGGCACTCGGCAACCTTTATTTGAAGAGGTTTCCATCTATCTCATAGTGTAGAATGCACTGCAACACCAGTTAGAGCAGTGAGGCACCTCCATGCTGTGCCTTCAGCGTGGTGAAGGAAACATCAGCACCATTGGCACCACAAGTGTCACTGTCTGCCAGTGAGTTCCTTGGTATCTACCTGCACTATAGAAGGTGCGTGACTTCTTCCTGACCGGTGGTAGAATGTCGAAGTATTTTTTTCCCCTGGTCCCATCATGGCTACTTCTGGATTCCAGGACTGAGGACATCTTGTAGGATAGCTGAGCTGCAGTGTTGGCTGAAGTGCATTTGGATGATTGGTGAGTAGCTGGGCCACACACATCCTGCCTGCAGGGGTCTTCAGGGTTTCCACTAGATGCTTTCTCATCACACACTTCACTTCTGTTGTCACTTTTTATCTTCTTTGCCTCCTTTTCAATCCCATCAGAGTAATAATCCTCACACTGTTCATGTGACCCTGCCTGACCTCGGGGCTCCTGTGCAAATTCAACCACAGAAAGTGGGGGCACAGCCTTCATGTCACTGAGGAAATTTGACAGCTGCCCACACCCTGAGTCAAGGTTGAGCTGGCTGTCAGGGGCCGCCAAATCTTGGGAAGTGGACCCAGTTGCCTGCAGGGTGCAAAATCTTCCATCTTCTTCCACCTTCTTTACAGGGCTGGTCCTATCTTCTGTTACCAAGGTACACCCAACCTCTTCCTTTACCGCTGTGCTTTGGAATGCAGGTAGTGCACTGCTCCCTGTACCACGCTCACCAACAGCATCAGCATCTACCACAGAGCGCTCAGTATTTAGTGATGTGTCCTCCTTCTCGTCCTTGCACTCTACAAGGAAAAAAAATGAAGAATAACACCCCCCGAGCCCCTATCCCACATCCACATTGTCTAAGCCAGATACGCCTGGATGGCACGAGAAAGAAGGTGTGCCTGAATAGGAAGTTTCAGTTATGGCAGAAGGAAAACACCACACCATGAAACCCAACAGTGAAAAGTACTAGAGATCTTAAAATAAAAACTGACTACAAGAGCAGAGTGCCGCTAGGAAAGCGACAGCAAAGAATGCGATATGGTCAATAGGGAGATATTCAAACATCTGAAATGAAAAAAGCCTCATTTGGAGAGTGAATATACCTGCAAAAACAACAAGTTGTAAGCTACAGAAGAATTAATTTCAGACAAAGAGAATAAAGGGAAGGTTGCATGTTGTAAATACAGTAGTGCCAAAAAACATCACTGGGGATAACAGAAGTCTTTGGAATAAGGGACAGAACAAAAATCAATGGCTTACCAAGACACTGTCACCTTATTAAAACAAGCAAAAGAAAGATACAAGCGAAATTCTGGTCTGCTGTGTCAGCAGTGATTATCACTTTTCAATTTACAGAAGTTTCCATTTCTATCATACTCAAGAAAACCGAGCAAAGAAACCAATTAATTATACAAACTTCTAAGAAGTACCTTCTAACAACTGAAGCTGCAGTTTCCCTGCAGCTTCAGCCACAACACTGATGAATAACAGACTCACAAGACAGGCAATGAGACAGCGAGCTGAGGGCAAAAATAGGTGAAGAGGTCTGACCAAGTTTAACAAAAAGCGCAAACTGCATTATGCTACAAGAGACTGAACAGTAGAAGACAGGTCAGAAAGAACACAGCAAGAGAAATTACAATAGGCAACAGAATAATAAAGAAGCATCGTACTTTCTCAGCTGAGATATAAATTTCCAAAACAAGAAAATCCACTGATTGTTTCAGAATGAGCGCATGTGTGATTTCTGCTACTTTAAAAGAGGAAAAAAATAGTTGCTATTTCTTAAGAACAGAAATAGATATTAAAACTAAAACAATATATCTGCCTCTGTCTTGAAAGAGGAAAGTTTGAGCAGACTGTTGGCCACATTTCAGTTGTATGTGACAACAGAGAAATGTGGTTGCTTAATTCAGGGGAAAAAAAAGATGTGTAATAATTTCATTTCACTCTATCCTACTTTTGATATCTATTAGTGCAATACCAAAATATAGGACTTGCTTTTTGCCTCAGTGTTCCTTTCTTAAGCAACTGCTAATCAGGAAGGAGCCCCACACCACCAGTCAGATGGGAGACTCTTCATGGAAGCATGAGGGAACACCAGGCTGCTTCCAAGACCTTCTAATTTGCCTTTTTACAGGATTATAAGAACCAAATCAGTCGCAGGGCAAAGGGACAGGAAACTACACAACCACAACACATTGATCTTGTTACACAGCAAGAGTTTCTACTGCTGTTAAATGACATGAAATACCCTGATGGGGTGTGTCAAGACCTGAGCAAGGCAGAAGCTCCCTATCTTCTATACAATTCCTTTTTCCACCGTCCTCCTCGCTGCCTCTGAACTTGTCCCGCTCATTATCTTAAAAAGTTAGTATCTTCACGTGTCCTCCATTCTGTTATTCACTCTCTGCCTCAAATCAGGAACAGCATTTTCAGCTTAGTGCTTTGATTTGAGAAGGCTTCTTGCTTTTCTTTACCTTTATGTAAATACCAGTATAAGCTTACACCACAAAATACATTTTAAAGTCTTATGCATGTACCTTGCAACTGCAGCAGAGAAAGAGATTGACACCTGGGAGTTTTATATAATAAATCTACAGGAATACTCCTCCAAGAAAAAGTAAATTGCTGTCTCTATTTCTAAAACATTGAGCAAACGCCTGACAACAACTGGAGATTGCCAAAGGAAAGACCTGAAATGAAAATAAAGTTTGGAGAGAAAGACAGGCCTTCATAGGAACAACTTGGGAGCTGCCAACCCAGTTCCTTCTCCCATCGTTCATATGACAAGACACCAGACTGAACATCACTTTGTCCCACTTTTAGATAAATGTAACCTTAAACAGAAAGGATTTTAATTGGCTGGGAACACCATACCTACAAAGCCTGGAACACCTGAGCTACTCAAGGTGCACAAGCATGAAACAAAGCCCTCTTTTTTCTTCTCACAACCACCTCCTTAGAAGCTTCTTGGAACGAGATAACCACTTGCACAGCGACAGCAAAATCCTTCAGGTTGCTTTGAGCGTTTGGTACAAAGCAACCTGAACACATGCACAAGGAGAAACATCACCTCCACAGGTCCACCCACCCGTGGAAGCTCAGACAAGGAGGAGGAGGAAAAATGGACAGTGGGGGAAGGTGCTAAGTGCCAGCAGCCGCGGGAACCCCTCAGTGTGGAACGAAGGGAAGCCCACCGGCCCCCAGCCCGGCTCTCCAGCCACTTCTACAAGCCAGGTGACGCGAAGCCCATGCAGGCACCGGGCCAAGCATCACCCCAAACCCCCCTCAAGACGCCCTGGGCCGAGCAGCAGCTTCCCCCCAGGGCCAGGGCACGGCGAGGTGGGGCAAGGGCCGAGGGCTGCCGGCCCCCCCGGCACAGACAGCAGCCCGGAGAAGGCGGCAGGGTCGTTATCCACCACCGGGGCCGCTCATTAACCTCATTGCCGGGTGCCTCGCCCCCCGGCCGTTAATGAGAGCCGGCTCCCGGGACGCGCAGCCCGGCCCTTACCCAGCCCTTCGGTCACCCGCTCCTCCTCCGCGCCCGCCCCGTCCATGCCGGCTCGGCGGAGGTGCAGCCGGCCCGGCCCGGTTAAAACCCCGCC
>VZZY01019037.1:175463-215138 GCA_013400335.1 Eurystomus gularis | reverse complement strand
CAGGCCCCGCTCGGCCCCGGCGGGTTGCGCTGCGCGCCTTCCGAACTGCAGCTCCCTCAGGTGTCCCGCCCGGGGGAGCCGCCATGTTCCGCGGGCCGCCGCCCTCCCAGCGCGGGCAGGCGGAGAGCCGGGCTCCGAGGGGAGGAGACACCCGGGCCGAGGGGCCAGGAGGGTTTCTGGCACCGAGAGACGGTGCTTGGCGAGCTCCCGTCAGGAGCGGGCCTAAATAGCGCTAATAGAAACCCTCGGAAACCCAGATGCTGCCAGATTGGATGGGGCGATAGGAGTGAGGGGAACCGCGTCTGGCGGGAAGACGTATGGGCTCCTGCTCCTCCATAAACTAGTGGCTGCAAGAAATAAAAGGCACTTTTAGACTTCTAGCAGCTGTAATTTTGCATCGTTTCAGTACTTAACAATTCTTAGAAAAAACAAGGCTCCTAACAGTGGTAACGGGCAGTTAGTGATCTCCCATTACTACAAGTGCTGGCATCTGTTCAGGTAACGTTTAAACCAGCTTTGTGGACTTGCAGGTGTCTACAGGAGATGAAGGGCAGGAGTGAACCAAGCCTTGCTTTTCTGGCTTCCTCCTTCTCCGGTGCCACAACTTAGGTCACGACAATTCCAGAAATCAAGCCCCTGCTCTTGCATCCTCTCTGTACAGCTTTACTAACCGCCAAGTGAAGCGCAGCCAGCTGTAAACACAAGTTGCATGTCTGCAAACAGCACAGACAGTACTTGCTTCATTGTGTTCTGCTGCACCAAGACAGAACATCTATCACCCTCATCTTGGCTATTGGCTCTGTAGCGGGTCATTGCTGGCATGGCACCATTCTCCCATTGCACGTTTCCCCATGGACGCCTTTGGTTCAAGGTTCGCTCTAGCAGCAAAGGTCCTGCTTCTGCAAATGCTTTCACCTGAGAGCAGTTTCGTTCAGTTCGATGAGTATAACCTGAAACACATGTGCCAGCGTTTTGGAGACAGTATCATTAGACTAACAGTGCACTTGGTTCAGCTACCAAATGCTAGACATGCTGGGTGGAATGTTACTGCTGTTAAAGCGGCATTTAATTTGCTAAGCAGCATTCATCTGACAAAACATGACTCTGATCTTAGATGGGATGGGACCTCTTTAATATTACATAAGAGCGCAAAGATAAAAAAATCACTAACTGCTTTAGAGGTTCCTGTTTCTGAGCAAGGTTGTGTTTATTTACTGAACTCTGCTCCTAATGTCAGCTTTTTGTGATGCTGTGAGAGAGAGTAAGAACTGTAGAGAATATTTACATTTACTTTCCTTTGGTAAGGACCAACATTGGTCCTCTGGGCTGTGAGCTATTATTTTTTTTAAGCCACATAGGTCTTTTTATATATATATATATAAATCATTTTTAAAATGACAGCAGTCATAACATTTGATTTTCAGACCTGAGAACATCAGATTCTCAACAAAACTTTTTAAAAGATGCATTTCATTGATGTTCTTACCACAAAAAGAAGTGAGTGTAACTGCCCTCTAAAGGTTGTCTTCTTTTTCCAGTATAAAAATGCTGAATTTCTTTTGTCCTGGTGTGCTATTTATCAGTTTCCATGGGTTCCTGTGGAAGATGATGGTTTCTTCATGCTTCAACTTACCACTGGCTGTTTACGGTACACTGGCATCTCTCATACAGTGTTCCTCTTCTGTGGACCTTCTTTGGTGATCTTACTGGAGGGATTTGGCTGACAAACTCCATACCTCTGTTTGTTTAATACTGATTTTCTGGGAAATCATGTTATCCACAGTAGATAACGTAGGAGAGATCCTAACTCATAAATCAGACTGTAATAGGATGCAGCAGACACTCTGACAACTTGATTCCTGCCTCCTGAATGTGCACATGTGATACTGTACTAGTTCGATCAAGTCTGTACAAGCCAGAGAGATGTTAATCAGTTTCAAAAAGCATGAAGCAATTCAGTGCAGATTTGTTCATGGATTTTGGCACTTGGGCTAAAAATTTAACCAAATAGCGAGAAGTTAAGGCCTATCTGAAATGTAATAAAGTAAATCAGGGTATAAGCACTTACTCTTAGAAGCACAGGCTGATGTTTATATGTTCCTAAACATACAAAAACCTGGCAACAGGAAATAAAGGCTGTACCTGTGACTGGGAGAAGTTAACCTTTGATCCGACTAGTTAAACAGTGTAGAAGTCCTGTCAGTCACAAGAGAGGCCTTGAAGTTTCCTATCTCAGCAAGAATTTTAAGAACATACAGAATGTAACATAGAAACCACTTTGAGAGACTCCATTAATGAACAGTTTGCTTGCTTGTTTTTGAGAGCGGAAGTTGAAAGCGTAAAGAATTCTTGACTTTTTAAAAATGTTTAACAAGATGACTTCTAATTTAGAATAGCAGTATCTATGGCCTGCCTCCTCATGATACAAGTAGTGAAGATGAAGCTGATAGAGACACAGGATGCACCAGACTGCCTGCGTAAGACCCTCACACAGGCACATACTGAACTGATCCCATGGTGGTGTTGATGACTTACGTATTGCATAGATTCATGACAGCCTGGGACAAGCAGGTATTTTGGATCTCTGCACATACATGGGTCTTGCTGAGGATCATAACTCTTCTTGTGTCATTTATTTTAGTTTGAGGTAGGGCTTTGCATTTGTTCTTTGCTAGGGACCAGCTTCAGTTCTTCTACAGAAAAAAAAAGTATAGGCAGATCGTCATCTGGACCATAAATTAAAAGACAATTGAATAACTCCATCCCGTCTTACTGGCAGAGGGGACTGGACTCACACCTTGTGTATAACACCACAATGAAACCTGCAGCAGCAGTTCCTTCAGGGCTGCTGCTAATGCTCTGAAGAATCTTTAGGGTAGGACTGGTAGAGCAAGCTTTCTTCGCTGCCTCTGCTAAGTATAGCTGTTGGTACTTAATATTCACTTTAAAAGGAGCATTATATGGAAAAAATAATGACAATATATTTTGATTAAATATATGCAGTAAATATTGAATGCTTACATTTGAGATGAAAACCTAAGTAACAAGGAAAGCAGAAAGTTGTTTAACTGGAGAAGTGCATGAGTTTATTAGGACTAAAAGCAACTTTTCTTTTTTAATCCAGCTAAAATTATTGGTATAAATAGGACGTAATAAGCTATACTAGATACAATGTAAATGGGAATTAAAGGCAGAATGTTACAGAGACAGAAAGCTGGAGAAATGAAGATAACTAATTCTTCAAATATATTAAATGCAAGAAGGCTACACGTTGCTTTCTTTGGTGTATTGATTCTTACACTTGATCTTGCATTGACTGAACTGAACGCAAACACTTTTAACACAGAAATAGTATTTTACAGTTGAAGGCATGTCCTCAAATAGACAGGTTCTGCACAAAAGCAGGACTGCATGTAAACCGGACTTAAAACCAGAGAGTTCTAAAAAAGAACAAAATCCCTGGCACATATTTTGACTTTATCTACAGTGGCTAAATATCTCCATGTTTTCTTTAAGTGTGCAAAATGGTGCATGCAATACCACATCAGCTATCAGATTAAGAGCAGCAGGAAAGTGCCACTTCATTGCATATGCCTAGTCATGGTTATTTCGTACAGGGCATGTACCAACACGTAATAGAAATCTTTGTCAAAAAGTCACTGTTCTACTCGGAGTGGGAGGCAGAGTAAAAAACAGGTCGTTTCAGATGGCTTATTGGGGCACTTGTTCAGAAGAGAGGTGACCTTTGTGAACCAGATTCTTCAGCTTGATACCTCTTAAAGTGGGGGAAGGCTTCTCAAAACTTTCCTTAGTTCCAGTGGATTTTCTGATGCTGGCAAGGCCCTCTTAACAGCATGCTGAGTTCAATTTAGGTACAATGAAGTATTTGCCTATCTAAAAACCAGTAGACTTGCACGATCAAATAGATAAATTGTTCTCGATGGAAATTACACTACAGAGATCAATACCATCAAGATATCAAGAGGATATTCTAATGGAAAACTCTCCTCAACTCTATTGTGCTTTGCACTTAGCACCTTCCTTCTCAGGAACTCAGAGCTCTTCGTATGCTAACACTAGTGAATTTAGCCTCACGACATCCAGTGAGGTAGGTACGTTCACCCCCATTTCACAGATGGGAAAGCTGAGGCAGAATTCTGAAGTGACTTGCCCAAGGTCCTGCAACTTGACAGTGGCAAAACCAGGAATGCATTTTCAGAAGTCCAGATCGCAGACCTCTGTCCGATTAAGGTCCCTCCCTACTACCACAAAGCAAGCAATACATGCAACTTTTTTCCTCCTACTGCTGCCATAGTCCTGGTGACACAGAGGAAGTGAATGATTTTTTTCTGATTGGATTCCCGCTTTTTTTGGCAAGAAGCACCCAGTTCTGTCAAAGTGCTGTATTATGCTCTTTGCAGAGGCATTTCTTCTGAGGCACAATAGAAAAAAGATGGTTTCCCCACAGCAGGGAGACTGTACAGGTCCAGTCTTATTTCTTGCAGAAGACCTGCTGCTTGGCATTCTTCACACGTTGTTCCTCCTTCAGGTTCTTCTGCCGCGCTTGTTTGCTGGAGATGAATTCCACGTGTTCTGAGGGGAACCAGCCTCTCTCCCGGTCTGACAGTTTGACTCCTTCCATCCATCCTGTAGTGTGGTGAAAAGCACAACATGAGGCAAAAGAGTCAGACATTTTTCATTCTTCCCAAAATGCCCCTTCCAACAAGGTCCTAAGATCAAAGCAAAAGAGTCTCTTCATCCTCTCAATCCAACAGTTAGGATACAAGAGGCTCCTTCTGAAGCCTGATTGTGTTGTTAAAGCTTTACGCTACCAGAGTAACTTCCTACCCGTAATTTAAGATAGCCATTGCTCATTCTGCTCACCGTCATTGCTGTACTGCATAACCATGATGATATCTGCTTTCTCCAAAGCCAGTTCATCATTTTCCCGAGCCTTGTAAGTCTTTATGCATTGAACCTGTGGTGCATCTAAAGGGGAAGAAAGATCGTAATGGTACACTAGAAAGCAACAGTAAAACTGTGTGCATTAGCCCCAAAGGAGGTAGGGGATAAGGGACTGCCCAAACACTAAAAGAGCAGAGCACTGGAAAGGAGATTACAGGTCTTCTACCTCATATAAGGAGTAAAAATAGGTAAGATAAGTGGCAGAACCTGGCACTGAGGGAAAGCCCATGAGTATCTTCTTTATTTACAAAAAGGCAAGTATTCTGCCTTGGAATCATACTGGGATGTTCCACCTCACGGTGACTCCAGCTCCTCTGAGCCAGCCCACTCCCACTGCTGTAGTAGCAGAGCAGTCTCACCAGGGCATTCCAGGAGGTCCAGTTCTCCTCGTGGAGGAGCCAAAGCAGAGATCCACCTCAGCTTTTCACTGCTGAAAAACATCACCAGATATGAGTCACGACTCAATGTGAGGGATAACACTCTGACGACAGGAATAGTGGGGTGTGTGTATAGGTTTGGTCACTAGAGGGGTCAGGGAGAGGTTACATGGGGTAAGCAGAGAAAGTGGAAGTGGCGAAAGGGGAGGGGAAAAGGCAAAACTTCCCATTTTTGGAGACTGATGTTATGAAGTAACATGGTAGTATTGTACCAGAAGCTATGATGAGAGAGGAGTAAGGTGGTTCATCAGGGGCTTGTAGTGGGAGGAGGATGTTTTTCAAGTCCTCTGCTCAGCAGCTGCATTTGATATTTCAGCATTTGGGTAGCTGAGGGACAACCAACAGGCTCCTCAGAGGTGCCTGGCTATGGCAATGGGATATACTAAGGGTAACCAGGAATTCTTACTGTGTCTCTGTACGAAACAAAAACTCCACTCTCTTTCCCTGGTAATTCTGAAGTAGAAAGAGACGGAAAACATTTTTGTTTGTTCCATGCAGTTTCATCTCACACTTCTCCCCACGCACATCTGAGAAAGCAGCATGATCAAACACAACAAAACGTCCACCCCTGCAGATAAAGAGGAGGAACAAAATAAGGTATGAGCTTTAAGGTGATGAGGGTTACAAAGTGCGTCCATGTTGTTTTCTGATGTTAGGGAAGCAAAAAGCTTTTAACAAGTCTTCATCTCACTTCAGGCACCTTAAGCTTTGCTCTTGCTGGAAGTCTCAGAAGGCCAGAGAGAGAGAGGACTTCATCAAAACAGTAGAAATACTAAGCTCCGTCCTGTCAGAATTTTATTTGGTAGCTTACAGCTCAAAAACAAAACCACCACCCCAAAACCCCAACACAACCAACCAACAACTGTCTTAGTTTCTTAACAAACCAGTGATTTGCACATTCACTGATTTTCATGCTGTCCTTTGGGAAGAAACTACTTACAAAGTGAACCTAGAATAAATGGTTATTATTAAAGTGTTTCACATTATAGAGATGGAAAGGCAGCATAGAAACGTTGCACTAGGGACCAGAATATATCTTGTTTTATTATCGTTTGTTGTAATTAAGAGTTGGGACTTTCAGATTCCACATACTTGCATGATACTCACATAATGTAGGATTAGGAGAGTGACTTGGCAAATGCTGCCACTTGCTGGCAGGCAGAGGGAAAGGACTCTCTCACCAAAGCACAGACCCAGAAAGAGACAGGTATTTTAGAAGGGGCAGCAAGAATTGTGTTGAAGCACTCACTCCTTTGGCCGAGACAGGAGCAGACAGTCATTGAAAAGATGTAGGTAGATGGGACGCGTAGTGACTTTCCATTTTGGACTCAGGGTGTTGAAGTCCAGTGCTGTCAACTCACCACACTTCACAAGTCGCCTCGACTGTGAGATGAGTGGGAATATCTGCAAGACAGAAATAAGCATTTATGTCAAGTGTGTACAAGGCAATCAGTATCCACGAGTTCTGGATCTGCAATTTTGCCTTTCTCTAGGGGAAGTGTGCTTTCACCACTCCAGCTGGACAGGCCTAAGTCATGGTAGGCACCTTCAGCTGGAGGCTGACATGAACAGTTGGGCAAGGGAAGCACTGATAAAGAGCTGACCTGTATATGACACTGTTTCAACAGTTCTGTGTATACTGGAGAGGAGAACAACAAGTAAGCACAAGTGACTTTGTGAGGAAAAAGAGAAAATACATTAGGTTACAGCAAGGCCCTGGGAATGGACAAGCTCACCTTGCACTCAAATTCAATCTTCTGGCTGAGGTAGATCAGCTCTTCAGTGCTCTTCATGCGCTGGACATTTTCATTGCAATCTTTGATGAGCTGCAGAGGAAAACAGACGATCTGTGAGGTGGGAGCACAAACGCCTGGTGGGATCAGTACTACTCCAAGAGTCCCTCAGGAGTCAGTGTATGTGACAATTCCTTAATCATCCCTCCTGCAAAAACAAGTATTTTTCCAGGCAAGCACACTACACTTCTCCATACCTTCTTTCATAAGTAAGATGTTCTTAGATTAAGTCTCTGTGGTAAGTATTGTTTTAACTTTGGGATACTGGAGGGAATACTAGAGACATCCCTCTCAGGTAACAAAGCTTAAATTGCTGGTCATTTGGAGGCAGCTCTTATTAGGTGCTCCACAGTAAACAAAACATAGGGGGCTGATAAACATCAGCCCTGATTTTCCACAACCGAGAGCTTGTTGCCAGTACCTCTGAGGACAGGACACAGTGAAACAGAGGTCCCTCAGCCTGCAAGCTGCCTACATAGCTGCCTGAGGTGACACAGGGCAGCTGCGTAACAGTGTCACAGGGATAACGCTGGCTTGAACAGAGCTGGAGCCTAAGGATTTCAGTGTATTACTTCTTCTTGCCCACCCACCTCAGACTGCAGTGCTTTGGGAACTGTGTAGCACGCAGGTGCAGTCCTAAGAGCTTTAAGCGTTGTGTTGGACTAGTCTTAAGGTTTGTGGTGGAGAATAGGGGAGAGATTGTAAGGAAGGAAGTAACACTCCAAGGAGAGCCAAAGAACACAAAGGGAGAATGGTGGTTAGAAGACTGGAAAAAGCAAGTGCTGAAAAAAAGTAGTTCAATATCATTGGTGCAGGTACAGCCACATTCCATCTGGCTCCTCATTTAGCATTTTCTGCTCACAGCTACCACTGCACTTGCAGGTGGGTCATGTGAACACACTAATTTGTTACTAGCAAGGATCAATGACAAGGACCCTCCTCAAGGGTGAGGATCAATGAAAACGACTGGGGCACTTCGGTACCCTGCAGCATGGCTGTGGAGAATCACAGAATATCCTGAGCTGCAGGGGACCCACGAGGATCATTAAGTCCAACTCCTGACTCCACACAGGGCAAACCAGAAGTTAAACCATATATCTAAGTGTTTTCCAAACACTTCTTCAATACCATGAGGCTTGGGGCCACGACCATTTCCCTGAGGAACTTGTTCCAGTGCTTGACCACCCTCCAAATGAAGAGCTTTTTCCTAACATTCAGTCTGAACTTCCCCTGACACAGAAAGCATGCATCCTGAGAGAAGGTATCAGCACCTCCCTCTCTGTTCCCCTTCATCAGCCTCCTCCAAGCTGAACAAACCTAGTATCCTCAGCCACTCCTCCTCAGTCCTGCCCTCTAGTCTTTTCACCACCCTTGTTACTCCTGCTTTGGGCACACTAATATTTTTACATCCTTCTTGTACTGTAGAGCCCAAAATGGGGCACAGTACTTGAGATGAGACCACACCAATGCTGAGTATAGTGGGACAATCACTTCTTTCAATAAATCAGATATTCTGTGTTTAATGCACCCCAGGATGCAGTTGGCCCTTTTGGCTGCCAGGGCACACTGCTGACTCACACTGAGGGTACCATCCACCAAAACCCCCAGAACCCTTTCTGCAGGGCTGCAGAACAGGTTGACAGCCTTACCTTTTCAAGTGCATCGTAGGCCTGTGTTGCTTGCACTTCCTCCTCAGACCCAGGCCGAGTTCTCTTCAGGATATTCTGGGTGAGAAAAGATGTTTTTCATAACACAATGAGGGGAAGCTGGACATATGTATCTTGGAGGGGTGGGATAAACAAGGAGACACCAAGATGCCAGCCTCAAGGGAAACTAAAGCAGTGGTAGATAATGAAATGTGGAGATAAGGCCAGAAATTTGAGATGCAGAATGTCACTGATAACCTGCATTGAACAGGGCATCCCCGAAAATCTAAATCATATTAACTATCACATACAAGCTTCGTGGCATAGGAAGATAGATATTAGGAAGATAGATTAGGATAGATAGATATTAGGAAGAAATTCTTCACTGAGAGGGTAGTTAGGCACTGGAACAGGCTTCCCAGGGAGGTGGTGGAGTCACCATCCCTGGAGGTGTTTAAAGAACGAATAGATGCAGTGCTTGAGGATATGGTGTAGTGGTTAGAGAGATGCTAGGAGAAAGGTTGGACTTGATGACGCTGGAAGTCCTTTCCAACCATAATGATTCTGTGTGATTCTGTGAAGCAATCACTAATACAAGCACAGACTGCCTTACATACAGAATTGTTCTTTGCCTGACACTCCTCCTGTTAAAAAAAGGCTCAAATAATAAAAAAGAAGAATTTTGTAGAAAGAGCTCAAAATTAATTCATTAGGGACTTGCTGGTTCCCTGTCTGGAAGGCTCCTATTAGTCAACATTGCAAGCAAACAGTAGAGACAGGCTGCCTTCCAGAGGGCAGCCAAGGAACCTTTGCTTTGTTTTCCTAGCAGGAAGCCAGAAAAGTTCAATAAAATGTAAATCAACATGTTCTGAGAGGACTCCATAAATTATTGGAGAACAATTGAAGTAGCGTTGCAACAAACTCCGAACTAGTATACAAACTGCACTGCCTCACTCGGGCTATCTTATCCTACCCATGATGCTGGTCTAATGCACACGCAGGCATTTGTACGATGACAAATGGGTTTGTTTTTGCAAAGGCTTATTCACAACATACACAACAGAGTGGCTTTAGACCATCTTGCTGAACTTGTCACAGGTGCCATACTGAAGGGCTGTATGCCGTCCTTCCACCCAGTGCTTGGAGCTAGCTCATACATACGACTTTCATTCTGGAAGAAAGGTCAGCTTGAGAGAAACTGTAGGAAAGCAGAGAAGCAACAGTTACCTGTAGCAGGAGTTTGAGTCGAGTGATGCGCTGGAAAGGGAGGATGAGGAAGGATTTCAGTGAGAGGCGCTGGCATACTGGATCACTTTCCAGTCTCTCCAGAACTTGCTGGAACCCTGCGTTTCCATTTCTGTGGGAGTTACAAAGAAAGAAGACAACCAGGCATCAGAGCAAATAGTCTTCCTAGTATCAGATTTCAGTGAGTGCTGGAGTACTCCCAAAAGTCAGGTTCTGTCCCTGGGGCAAAAGATGTCAAGAAACTGCACCACTCTGCTGAGGTAGAGCAAGTATGGGTTTCTAACAGCCACAGGACAGCAGGGTGCCATGGGGTACAGAAAAGGAGGACAAGTGATGTTCCACTCCACTACCCAAAGCAAGAGAGACTGACAATATTCTCTGGCCCCAGGACTTTCCAGTGTAAGCTTACTGACAGCAGCCATATTTTCTTAATTACAGAATCACAGAATGGTTTAGGTTGGAAGTTTCACTTGAAATTATGACTTTCTGATTCTTAGTAGTCTGAAAACCATAATCCATGACAGTCATTTTTGCTCTTTTCAGTAGACAGATAGAATAGCCCACAACAGAATCAGATGCTAATTATTCTTTCCCCTTCTAAACCTATGAGAGAGAAGCCTGCAGCAGCTCTGTCCTGCTGCCCCAAGTGCCTTTGAATTGAAGAACGTTCCTGCCTGTTCTTCTGGGGGTGTAGTGAGAGAACTGGCCAACAACCTGCTCCTGCAGCAGTCCCCACCATTGGAAAGAGTGAATATTTGAGGTGCAGCAAGGAAGTAAAGCGGGAGAAGGGTGCAATGAATGAGAAAAAACTTACAGTAACCGCTGGAAGGTTTGCTCTTGATATGTTTGGTTTGTTACATAGGGTAGATACACCCTGCGGAACTCGGGGGCGTGTTTCAGAGCCACATCACACACGTGGAAGGTGAACATATCCTCCTCAAATTTCTCCTCCAAGTCAAAGAGGAAACTGCAGTGCATGTTTGCGGAGCCATAAAAGGAAAGGGAAATATCGGTGTCATTTAGTAAAGCAAGAATGGCCTCGGTCCTCTAAAAATCCCAACATATAAAATGCAAGACAGCTCTTTACTTCCAGAGAGAGCATAATGCCTGTACAATGACAATTTAGGGCTACATATCAGCAAGGGAGAAGCAGAGGCAAAAGACCTCTGTTCTTGAGAGCTCATACCTCTAAAGGCATGGTCAGGAAACAACTGAAAATTAAGACATCACTAGAACAATCCCATTAGTAGAAATGGAAAAGGTAGCAGCAAACCTTACTAATTTAGTGATATATGTAACCAAGGCTTGCAGGAGAAAAGCAGAACAGAATGCTACAACATACAGGATTCCTTGCATGTGGGGTCATGTCTACATTTTATGACTTATGCTCAATTGATTCACATTAGGTTCTGTCAAGTGATGGCTGTAACATTCACACACAGCTCCCTCTCCCTTTTTTTTTTTTCTTGGTCAGAGCTCACGCAGCTGCTTCTTTTGTCTTGTTTCCGGCAGAAGCTGTACTTGGTTTGGGCTGAGGTCTAGGTAAAGTTTAGTTGTAGCTGAAGCCAATAGCGCGTGGCTACAGTAACATTTTGAACATTCTGATCTCCTGCAAGGAGCTCTGTGCACAATTGCGCCATAATATCTGTGACTTAACACCAAGATTTACATTGCCCTGCCACCTAGAAAGGCAAATGTTCCTTTCAGGGTAGCGTTGGTATGCAATCACAAAATGTTCTGTGTGTCTATCTACCTGGAAGGTCAGTAAACACACAGAACAGGAGCGACAGATGTTATTGATAGGAATGATGGGCTGTGTCTGTGCTTCATGAAGGGTGTGAGTCCTGGAAGCAAAGGGCCATTATCTCACCTGGCGCTGACATCACGTACATCATGAAGGCGGGAGAAAAGCCACTGACGCTCTTGATTGGTGAGCATTGCCTGGAGCTCTGCTGATCGCTGAAAGTGATCCACTGCCACATTTAAACTGCGCAGGTACGAAGCCTCAGACATTATCAACTCAAACTTGGCCTTGAGAGATGAAATAAAGGAGCACAGCATCAGAACGCTATCCAGGTCTGTGAGGAATCTTACAGAGAGGAGACAGGGCAAAGCAAGAAAACCTCCCAGAACGTGATGGAAGTAGTATGTAATTACAGAAGAGAGGCTTTAGGAATGAAGGGCTAGCATGCTATTATATAAAGTCTTTCTTTCTTTAGAAGACACACCTGTGGTATGACTTACAAGAAAAATAGCTACCTGCTCTCATTTTACTTTTTATCCCCACTTTCACTAGGTTCCCTGTTTTACATACTCCCATAAGTTTTCCAGCATCCACATCACTCATTTTCCTCCTTCACCATGTTTCCCATGTTGTTGTTTTCATCTCTTTCTCTGAGTACTTCCATCCACTTCTCATTTTCCTTACCTACTTTCTCCATGCTGAACTCATATTTTGCTGAACTCGTACATCTTCCTGTTCTCCCTTGGCCCTGCAGCTCACCCAGGTCCATTTAGTAAGCTCACACTCTTCCACAGAACTACACTTCACTGTGGTTTTATTAGCATCTATCGTAAGCTTACGTGTGGGAGAATGCTGGAAGTCTCCTACTTTAATATTCTCTTTTGCATTGAACATGCTCAAAATGCCTTGTTTTTGTCTCATTCCAATTTCCCTGCATCTGTTTGCATGAAGTTACTGATATGGTCCAGAGTCTGTCCCTCAGTGTTCCTTTTCTCTACAATTCTGAACTTCAGCACTGTACTACCTCACAAGCACTGGTACCACACCCCCCATTACTGCTTACATGGGTAGAGGTGACCCCCTCATTCAGCCACCTGCATTCCTGTATCAGAATTTATGCTCTCACTTTAACCACCCTTCTGGGGACTCTTTCTTGACTACAGACCACCCATCAAGCTTGTTACACCTGTCCATTACCTCTTGCAGCTTCTGCTCATCACGAGACATATTGAGCAGCATTCTGCTGCCTCGTATCATGGGGATGTCCTGCCAGAGAGATGCGTTAGACGAGACTGACAGACGTTGCAAATACGAGTCCTGGGGAGACAGCACTTTCCTCCGTAGCCTTGGGGAGCTTGGGAAACTCGACTCTATGTCCTCTGTGAAAGAATCCACTCTCTTCTGGCTTTGAATGGCTTTGTTCAGAACCACATCACTGTACTCCTGATAAAGCAGTCTTGCTGTGAAGAGAGACAGCCACATTTATATTTGCTATAGCAGCTACTTGCCCTCTGCTTCAAGCTGAGGAAAACACTGTTCCTGTCTTGAATTAAGATAACTGAATACATTAGACCACGTGCACCTGCTACAAGCAAAGCTCACCAGCTGCCTAAGTGTACTGCAGGGCTCTGGTTTCACTGCCCCCACTGAACACTGCTCTCAAGCACTCCCTCCTTACCACATGTGGCAGGAGCCCCTCGCCTTTCTGCTCATTGCCAGGGTGAGACCCGATGGAGGAGAGGGTTCTGCCACAGCACTTCAGGAAGAAGGTACTTACAAGAGTTGATGAGTTTGGAGTGCCGGCGTTTGAAGTTCTCCATTGTGTCTGCAGGTTTCTTCTCTCTATCAAGGAATAAGGATTTGGAAACAAAGGATGAATGAAGAGCACAGCACCAGAGATGGCTTATGCAAATCTTAGCAACAGATCTGTCACAGCAAGGACCTCTCTTTCCAGCAAGCTCAAGCTCCACATGCTTTACTTAACAGAGAACAAAGTTTGGCTTAATGGAAACACTGTCCTAAAAGGACAGAAATACTTCTGGTGCAATGGGGTCCTCTCCCAGATGGCACAGACTAAAACACAGGCCTAAGTAATTTTATTATAGTTTTCTACTCCTTGTCATCATCTTTGGTCCCTCAGGTACAATGGAGAGCATCATATGCCTGTGCTACACAGGGATGGGGCAAATTCTAAGGTGCCTTAGACAGACTTACCGCAATACAACTGTTTCTGAGCTGACTGTCGGCTCTTTGTGTGCCTTGTGAGCTTCTTCCTCTGAAGGGACAGAAGGGATTTCTGCATACGAGACAGTTAGAAAGTAAACACATAAGTCTGTTTTTAGCGTCAAGTTACAATCCAAATGATACACGGATACCACTTATCTACACCGCACCTAAGTGGTGGTCTTGGGTGGGAGTACATTTGCCCTCCTGACCTTTATTTCTGGGTCAGAAACATTCTGCTTTTAATAATCCTTGACATTAGTTACACTTCACAATTGTTACTTAGCCACATTTGCTTTTCATCCAAAGAAAAAGGCCGACAGTACTAAGAGCTTCCCTCTCCAGCTGCCCAAGTGAAGACACGGCCCATGGGCCCCATTTGGTGCTGCCTTTCCCCTTTCGGC
Organism: Eurystomus gularis; assembly: GCA_013400335.1. Classification (NCBI taxonomy): domain Eukaryota; kingdom Metazoa; phylum Chordata; class Aves; order Coraciiformes; family Coraciidae; genus Eurystomus; species Eurystomus gularis. The sequence goes on along the minus strand of VZZY01019037.1, from coordinate 200,681 downwards.
AACAGGGGCCAAGCACTGAAGGGTCAGCGGACCAAAACTCACTAGTCACGTCTGAAAGTCTTAGACTTTCTTTTGTGGACTTTGAGCCCTATGAGACTCCCAGTGACTTCTGGGGCAGAAATGCTGGACATTTAACAAAGCCACTCCTGTTTAGAGTCTTAGAAGGGATGTGGCATGAGAACGAATGCTGTAATCCTCACATTTATGTATTATGTCAGCATTCACAAACTGTTACTTGAGTCATCTTCTGTTTATGTAAAATAGGGAAAGTGGGGATTTTTCTTTTGTTTCCTTAGGGATTTAATTAAATAAGGTGTGAAGAAATTGTATTGGAAGAAGAAGAAGGAAGAAAGCCCAAAGACTGAGTTGTAAGTACGGGTCAGAGGAAAGACAGTACTGTTGCCTTGAATGTTTTAAAATTTGGAACCAAGAATTCGCAGGTCAAACATATGCACAAATCTTGACTCAAGTGCTGCCAAACTTTCAACACCCCTCCACATTCACCTCCTTTTCTTCTGTGCCAAAAATCCAGCATGTTGTGGAGCTTGGAAAATAAACTAAGAGCTGAGAAGAAGCAAGTATGTTTCAAAATCATGTAAGGTACAATAAAGAACAGACATGCATCTTGACAGTAAGCACTCTCAGAATGAGCTGCACTGCAGAAGATGCATGTTTTCCATTTGTGCCATCAGTGACTTGGCTTCTGTGCAAGTTGGGACTTTGGGTTCGACAAATTTGCTTCCTTATCTGTAAATCTCAAATCTCACGATCATCTCTTTCAGAAGGTCAAATTGGAACCTAAAAGGTGTCAGTTGCAAAATAAAGGGAGGTAGCAAATAAACAATGAACTAGAACATGGTTGTAGAGAGGTGATGTTGATTTCTTCTCCCAGGTAACTAGCGATAAGACAAGAGGAAATGGCCTCAAGTTGCACCAGGGAAGGTTTAGATTGAGTATTAGGAAAAAATTTCTTTACTGAAAGAGTGGTCAAGCACTGGAACAGGCTGCCCAGGGAACTGATAGAGTCACTATCCCTGGAGGTGTTAAAAAAAAAAAAGTGTAGACATGGCACTTCAGGACATGGTTTCATGGTCATGGTAGTGTTGGGTTAATGGTTGGACGTCTTTTCCAACCTTTATGATTTTATGTGGTAACAGATATGGGCTACTGAGGGTGTGTGCACATGTCTTCCTCACTGCTTGGAAATGGGCTGCTACAAGTGCAGCAAAATGCAACGGCCATGTGATGGCAGCAGAGATGAAGAGCAGAAGCTCAGAACCGAGCCTGACCAAGGAACTCCTTCCTGCAGGTAGGCCAAAACAGCCCGTGTTACTGAGTAATGGTGCAGATAATTTTAAACATGGAGAAGGGAACAGAAGAGAAACTGCATGTAAAGCCGAGGGGTCGGGGATCCGTGAAGTGAGATAACCTCTCTTGTAAGTGTTAAGTGTGAAATGAGGGGACTGAGCCCCAGAGTGCAGCCCTACTCAGAGAACAAGCAGGATGTGCTAGTTACAGGGCACCAGAGATGAGCTCAAGGAGAACTGAGAGTCGGGAACTTGAGGCAGGACAGCAACGGGGATACAGGGCTGGAGTGAGGAGTATTACCAGAAAGGCACAAGAGCAATGCTGAGTTCTCAGCTCTCATGCCTCTCTGTTACATTGCCTATTTAATTTAATCCTAAGTTTTTGGTATCTGCAATAAACAAGGAGGGGGAGGAGGGGAATGGAGGTGAGGACTCACCCTGCAAGATGTCTGGTGGTACTGATGTCCTCTTCACACCCTGACGGTGCCAGTCCTTGCTTTTCACTCGTCGTTTAATTGGGTTTTCTTGATGAGCTGCTGGCTCCTGTGCAACTACCCTGATCGTTTTTTTGTCTGGCCAACTTGATGATTTTTCCAAGGGCGAATGTCTGGGCATTTCCTCCTTTGGCTGAGCTACCCAGCAGTGTTCTCCTCCTTCTCCTTCCAACCTTTGCTTGACCCTTCTCTCAGCTGTTTTCTCAGTGACTGCAAGTGGAGCTTGGATGCTCTTTTTGTCCACACCAAAGATGCCTGCCTGTTGCTCCCATCGCAGCTCCTCTGAGGCCTCCTCCTCTTGGCAGGTTGTTCTGGTGGTTGGTGGTGATGGAGGGCTGAGCTGAAGGAAGTGGATTGGATTGGTGAATGCTAGCATGGGAAGTGGCTGTGCAGAGTCTCTGCTCTTAGAGTCTCTAGAGGTTATTAGGCCTTCCAGCGAGGGCCAAGAAGGGTGGTCAGGTGAGGATCTTCCACACTGTATACCCATGTGCTGGTCCACTGTTTCAGGGCTCGTGCCAGCCAATGCTTCATTTCCAACAGCAGAAAAACTTTTGGCCAGTAAACTGACCCCTGAGTCATCAGAAGTCTCTGTATCATTGGCACCCGAGTCACCAAGATCCCACTCTCTAGTTACTGGAACAAGGTCACCTTTCTCTGCCACATCTTCTCCATCAGAAGCAGAGGCCACAGTGTTAGAATCGGACACAGAGGTGGCAGTCCGGAGAGGATGGCTTATAGTAGGATGAATGGCTAGTAACTTCTTATTGTCCATACCAGAGTTGAGATGTGGCCTGGAGAAGGGCACAGGAGCCAGTGGCTGGTAACTTTCAAGGGCTGGAGGTTGAGCAAAGTGATCTGCATTAAGTGCAGGGACCTGAGCTTGACTGGGGCTTTGGTCATTGGAAGGAGGATGAGGAAGCTGTGTGGCATCAGGCTCAGACACCAGAGGTAGGCTTGAGTGGGACACAGGGGACAGAGGTTGTTCTTGCTGGTTCACAGCAAAGACCATATCTTCTTCAGAGGGCCAAGTTAGGGTGCTCAGGACTCTGGAGACTCTGGATCCAGGCTCTTTTTGGTTTAAACAGCTGTCAGACTGATAAGGTAAAGGCATTTGTTGCGCTTCATCATCCACATTTGCTCCTGTTTCTTTTCCTTGGATAATGGCACGTTTTTCTAGGGAGTTTTGCTGAACTGCGTCTGGGTGGTTCAGGGGAGTGGAAGTCCTGCCTGGTGTTTGGGGTGGTTCCAGAGGTCCTGCAATGAGAGCCACAGTCCTTCTATCCTCAGGAACACTCCCCTCTAGAGGAAGACAACTTGTGTATATTATAGAGAAAGAAGACGGGCCACTAAGGTCTTCATGAAAGCCTTCCTCAGAACTAAGGAGTTCATGGGAAGTGTTTGCCTCCCCTGGATCAGTACTTCGAACAGCAGTTTCCTCTGATGTTGGGTCCCGCACTTGTACAGAAGCAGCTTGGTTGGCTGGCTTCTCTACCGAATCTAGCAGTTTGCTAAGGTTGGCACCAGGACAGTCCTCAGGGGTCATGGAGGCTGTTGCACTGGCACCCTCTTGCTGTGGGCCAGATGTTGAAGCCACAGAGGTGAGCTCTGAGAGCAAAGCTGGAATGAAGTCCTGAAGGTCAGCTTTTCCCAAGTTTTCTGTAATGAGATGAGGATCTACGGGATCAGGTGGCTCCAAGTTCTCGGTACCAGAGGAAGGGCGTGCTGGAACAGAAGCCTCTCTGTTCTCTGTGCTAGAAGGTGCTGCCACTCCTCCATGGAGTGGTGCATCTCTTTTATCAAATCTCTGGACAGCCTTTCCATGCCTATCACTGTGCTCATCCTCCTTGCCCAGTCTTGTCCTGTCATCCCAGTCAGCTTCTCCAATATCCTGACCACCGATGGAAAAACGGCCAGAGTCTTCTAGGTCATCTGCCTGGTCAGAGATATGGCACATCTGTGGAGGCAACAATGGAGTTTCACTCACTGGACTCAGATTATTTGAGGACAGCGGGCTGACAGCAGGTGGCTGACATCCAGAACCTGCTTCTGTGACATGAGCTTTCAGCAGTACATCCTCACCAGGATGCTGATCCACAGAGACAGGTTCCCCAAGAAGAAATGCTGATCCTGTTTCCTCAGCCAAAAAATCACTTGTGTGATTCTCCAAATCACACAAGTCCACATTATGCCTGGAAACAGAAGATCTCTCTGACCTGAAAGCTAATGATAGAGGCTCCAGTTTGAGCTCTTCTCTCTGTAGTTGTTTTTCCTGCTCATTTTGTTCCTTGAGTTGTTTTTCCTGCTCATTTTGTTCCTTGTTTTTCTCATCTTTGGGCTCCAAAGATTTTCCTTCTTCTCGAAGATTCTGCTCTCTCCACTCTTTCTTTTCCTCTTCCTGCTGAAGTTCAGACACTGCCTTCTCCTGTGCTGGTTCCTTATGCTGTGAAGTACTCACTTCCTTGATTTTTTTACCAGTATCCTTTACTTGGAAGGTACTCTCTGCTGGAGTGGCAGCTCTGCCCTCTGTTCTTCTGTGATCATCTTCAAGATGAAGGCATTTGGAAGTGGCTGAGTTTTCTTCAGGAACCAATAATGTCCCCTGATCTTTGACCATGCTACTATTCCTTGTTTTACCAGCTGAGATATTTCTTTCTGCTTGTAGTGAACTTACATGACTGTCATATGTTAAGGTGGAAGACAACTGATGGGAAGAGGAAGGATCTATATTCTCTTCCAAACTCTGGAGCGTGCTTATGCTTTCCTTAGCATCTTGAGAAGTATAATGTTTATCCACGTCCTCCACTGCTTCCTCTGAGGTAGGCTGTTCATCAGTTGCTGGTGCCACTTTTTTGCTGCTTTGCTTCTGCTCTGCCCCAGCATCAACCTCCTGCAAAGAATCCGTGGAGATTGTATCCAGAAACGGTTCTGCCTTATAATGCCCCTCTGAAACAGTTTTACAGACCAAGAAGCACTTAGGTGTGTCTCTCTGAGAGGAAATGGCATCAACCAAAGGAGATTTCAGATGCTGGGCCTGAGGTTCTGAGCCACGAAAAGCCAGTTCTGCCTGGCACTGAGGAAACTCAGTGCTGAGGTCCACAGCCTGCAGAATGGTGTTGCTAGGGGCTGGCCCATCCTGGACTGTGCTGAGAGAGGAAGAGTCTTGGTTGCTTTCCACGTCAATCAGCTCTACCTGCTTAGGTTTCAGAGAACAATAAAGTCCTCCCTCCTCTAAAAACATTTCTCCTTCCAATTCTGAGAGTCCTTTCCGAGGCTCTGCATCACCTTGCTCTTGTTCCAGTCCTGCTGGCACTTTTTTCACAGGGTTAGAGGGTCTGCCCAGCATCTCTGCTGCTTTCCCGGGAGCAGAAAGGCAGCCCTTGGGACTGCTGAGCTCTGCTCCCTTTGCAGAGTCAGATGGGCTAGTGCTCATTTCAGCTGATACATGAGGGGCATGATGCTCTTTTTTCACTGCTGTAGTATCCCAAGCTTCCCCAGTGGTACTGCTGCCTTCTGGGGGAGCAGTACCTCCCTCACTGGTTTCTTCGGACTCCATCAGTGACACATCCTGCTAAAGAAAAATGCATTTTTCTGTTATTATTACAGAATGATACGGTGGATGTAATTGGCTTAAGAGACTTTAAAAAACAGGTACTAATGCAGCTGAGAAAACCCACAAAAACACGTAATTAGTCAGTGATAAGAGTTGGGAAACAAATACCAAAACTGAGAGTAGGCAAACAGCCGATGTAAGCTTGTAGTATGAGAGTAACACCAGAATAAAACTACTAGTGTCTTTTTAGTTTTACATGCAAATCCAGAAAGCAACTTTGGTCAAAGAGTAAAGATGCTGATCTTTCCATAACTGCAGTGCAAGTTATGAGAAGCATTGGCCATGGCTAGCTACCTCAAACCCCAAAGGGGCTACCAAAAGGCATTCAAAGAAAAGAAGATCATCAAAATGTCCATTAATTTTTGTGGAGCATGGTGAACGAATACTCATGACTTTTTCTAGTGCCTAGAAAGATCTCTTTGATTTCAACAGAAAAAGGCCTGTTCTTTAGAGCTCTTTACAGATCTCCGTATCCGTATGTGCCACATGGGGCCTTACTGCAACTGATCACTGGGATTAACAAGACATAGGAAAGTAAAAATTTGATTAGCAGATAGTCAGGACATGACACAAGGCTTGAGATATTTGAAGGCTGTAAACGATACGGGTTGAGAGAATCACCTCTGGTGTGTGTGGATATATCTACAAACTACAAAGAGAAATCGTATCATCATTTAGTCTACTCTTCTAGTGTGGGGGGGGAGGACTCTCAGGACTGTTGGACAGTTTCCCAAAGGATATAGTGGAATTTCCCATCCATTATTGCACTTGAAATTCAGACATGACCAAGCACTAGGGAATGTACATTTGGGAAATGTCTGTGGAAAGAATGGTAGACTCTGATTCACTGCTTTTATCTTTCTGGCTTCTGCCTATCCCATGACCCACAATCCCCACCTTAAAAGACATGAGAAAGAGACAAACCTTGGTGGCTCCCTTCCCTTTTCTTCTGCCTTTGGGATACTTCTAAGTGTTCCAGCCTCTCTTTTCTATTCCACATCCCTTGCTTATCAGAAATGGCTTATAAGTTGCTGCTTCAAGCTCTTCACATACACTGGGTACCCTTGCAATCACACCAGAGCTTGTAATTTACCCCTGAAGGCTCTGCTGCAGTGTACAGCCACAGTCAGACTCCCCAGTAAATAAAGCTTCAGCTTGCTTGCTTTCTTCACCCTGTCTTACAGATGTTGAAGTTTCCAGACATGAATGCATAGTCCTGCACCTTTTAGTCAGAGAAACCATTTCACTTTTCTTCAGGTAAAAGCCTGCTAGCTGTTTAGGGGCAATAAAAAAGCCCTAAAGCCTGGCTCTAGATTGTTTGCAAAGGTTGTGAAAAAAATAATAAATAAATAAATAAATAAAATCCTTTTCTTGCTCAAAACAGACAACCAAATCTATACACTTTCTCTTTTCTCAGGCATTCCTAATTTCCCTGCAATCTTAAGAACAGAATTTTTTACAGAGTTTCAACTGCTGCTGAGGTGTGAGTGTGACAGTCTCAGCCTGGGAGATTCACTGAGAAAGGAAAGTCTCTGCACGGAAAGAGAAATCTTTGAGATCAGTGGTGATTTCCTTGTGCTGGAATGGCTCTGCAGTCCATTTTTTGGGGATCAGAAAAGTCCAACTTTTTCTGATCCCACACAAAGTAAAAGCAACAAGGGCATGATTACATCTGCCCAAATTGTCCTTGTTAACTCCGGGGCCAAGGCATGCCTGACCTGAAAGCTGGTTTAGCTTATATTTTCCCTTATATCAAGTGAAACAGAACACTTGCCCTGAAAAGCAATGAGCACAGGCTCTGGAGTTAGAACTGAAGCATTATATACACCTTAATCATGGGGATTGTCATCATCTTACAGCTTTTTAAAAAATTGGGAAAAAAATAGCATTAACTAATTGAGTTAACTCATCAGTTGACTTTGTTCTTGTCTATTTTTTCTCATGTAATCTTTAATTCTTGTTTATATTGAAAAAAAACTAGTCTTTCTTACAAGGCCAAGCCAAAACAGGCATTATTCGGGAATTTGGATTTCCTCCCCCTCAAGTAACAAGTGGCTATAAATAGTTATACTTTCAACAAACAGTACGGTCCAAACAGATAAGTCCATTCAGGAGGTGCCCACTGCACTTCTGCCCCATCTTACCACTGTCAACTGATAGTAAACTACTTTGGTGCTAATAAATAGTCTTTTGAAACTGTTGCAGATGGGAAGGTACAGGACTGTCAGGAAGAAGCTCCAAGCACAGAAACAAGAGAGCTTGGCAGAACACAGAAAGTAGTAGGGTCATAAACTTGTAAGAAGCCACCTTCTCCAAAGCAGGATCAGCTTTATGTAATGTTGTCCTTGATAGGTATAGCCACCTCTCCTTTAACAAAGATTCCATGATCACACCAGATCACTCTCCTGCTATGCTGCTTTTAGCTCTTCCAGCTACCTAACTTGAGTATCCCTTGCTGCGTGACTATAAAAGTACCGCTTCTCACACCTAGTATAGACAGTTTTAAAAAACAGACTCCCCAGGAGCAGAGAGACTGTTTATGGAGACAGGTGGTCTTGGACACAAGCTGATGGCTAAGGAAGGTTTACTACTACTAAAGACAGGATGGCCTATAAAGGTGTGAAGAGCAAGATCCTCAAACTCAAGCCTACAGTCTGTGAGGTGAAGAAGACCTCTCGCTCACTTGTTACAGATGTACACAACATTGAATTTCCTCCTGTTAAGCTCAAAGATCCAGTTTCCACTTCCCTGTCTCTGTTGCAAGAGATCTGGACAGGTGAAAGGACTAGTTTAAAGCTGCATCTGGAGCAGTTCCACAATGATACTGGGAGACAGGGTAGAGGGAGGTGCTTAGCAGAGCAACACTGGAAGCTGCCAAGTGAGATCTGTCTCATCATATTACTGCCAGGTGTTTTGCACACCTCAGGGAGAGTGAGAGAGAAGCTTTAGGAAGCGAGGCAGGAGAAGGGATGGGCAAACTTTCTGCAGAGACAGTGGGGGAGGACTTACACATCTAGTCAGGAAAACAGTTAAGCTCCTGCTTGAAGGCCGGTGCATTGTAGTGAAGGACGCATGTGGATATCTCAACAATAAGGATTTCATGGACATGGGAGAGGAATAATAAAACAAGACTGACTACACCTGTAGCCTTCACATACAGTGGAGCTACACACAAAAGCCCAGTAGTTACTGGACGAGATTGCCCGCAGGGCAATGCCGTCTTCTCCTCCCACTGCAGGTCAACTTGGTCCTCCACCAGAGAAGGGCCCAGGAGACCCCCTAGGAGCTGGGCTAGCCAAAGCAAACTTCCAAATAGCATTTGCAGTAGGGCCAGTAACAAGACAGACTGGCATACAGCAGCCTATCTGGCAACTGCCGGCTTCTAGCAGGCTACAAAAATTCTCTCCAAAATTTCACTGTTGCTACTGTTGGGGCTCACTGATCTTTCACATCTTTCTGGATATGCACTATTTGTCAAATGAGATGACCTTAATGTCCCCTACTGAGATAAATCTAGATATGCTCTTCTCCTGAGAGGGTCTGGAAATTCAAGACTTCAGCTCACATACACCTGGCTCATAGGTGACCGTGCGTGTACAACCTCACTGCAGGCTGGGACCGTGAGGGTGCAGCTGGCCACATGCCAGCACGAAAACAAAGGGGCAAAGTTTGGTCATACTGCAGCAGAGAGTGCAAATTTGAGAGAGGAAGGGTGTGAAAGGTGGCCACATAAGTAAAACAGGACAGCAGTGAAAGCACTAGTGGACAAAGCAATTCCTGCAATGATGCAAGCATTCATCCACAGCTTTCCCAGATTACAAAAGGCAATGTGAATGTCATACTTCCTTCCAGTGTGGGTTAATTCACCTGGATGGAGATGACAAACACTTCTGGTTTTAAATAGAAAGTACCTCACCTTCCCTCCCCCTCTCCTCCAACGAACAAGAAAGGAGAAATAACAAGTGCTATCAAGCACAGACAAGCCCTTCAGCTAGCCAGGAAACAAGGCAACATAGAATTAAGTGGAGCCCCGAGATCCTCCTGCTCCAAAACTGGGGAGAGACCTAGCTTTCAGCGCGCCACCTTCACCTCCCTGCATGATGCTGGCCTTGGCCTTGGCCCCTGTGGTGGGGCGGCCTTGCTCCCCATCCCTGTGCCACAGGCAACAGGGCAGCTCACACGCCCAGGCTGCTGCAAACACACTCCTGGCAGAGAAAGCCCTGCCCTGCAATGATGGGCTGGGCTCCGGAACTGCACTGGCAGCCAGAGACACTCCCCAGCCCACTGGCTGCTGGTTGGTGCACCAAGGGCCTCCCTCCCTGGCTCTCCTCCTGTTCACAATGCCATCAGAGGAGAAAGCCATTCATGAGAACCTTTGAGCGGCATGGACAAGGACATTGATTTTCTTATTAAAATACAGGCTTTCCCAGGCAATCCGCTGCTTGGGCTTATCCTTGCTGGTGTGGCCACAGCTTGGTGTAGAAATGCCAAAGCCAGCTTTAAGTGCTCAGGTAGGAAAGAGCTCCATGGAGGCTGTAACAGGCACCCAAAAGGCAACAAGGCTGCCCCGAGCCCCTTCCTGCTATTTCGGCTCTATCATCTCCATCACACAGTTCTGATACACTTTAAAAGGAGTTGGGTCAGAGAGGGCTAGCTTAGAGCCTGCCTTTCTCCATACAAAATCCAGAGCTCACTGTGCAGAACTGCCACCAGAGTTACCATCTCTCCCAGGAGGCCAAGCTTTCTTTCAGTTCGGTGAGACACTCAGGAAAGGGGTCAGTACAACTGCTCCAACACAAAACCTACCCTACCACAAGTCTCAAGTTTTATTTTGATACAGCTACTCATGCCACGCTTAGGCCTGCCTTCTCAGCTGGGTGCCTCCTCCACCTGAGAGATGCCCACTGCATGTGTTCCTCTGCAACGAAACAGCTACTGATCTTCACGCACAGCCCCTGGGCTGCTCTATCACGGTACACTCCATTGAGAGAGGTGAAGAAGCTGGGTCAAAACTCTTGAGCTCAGGAAGAGATTACACAGGGCACTAGAGATAAGAATGAAGAAGGGAAATAATGTTATGCAGAGACAGCTTTGAGGGTATGGAGAGCAGATGGCGCTAGCTGAAGGAAAAAATATAGTGAGTAAGAAAAGCAATCTAAAAAGGCATGTGCCAAAATAATGTAGTCTACTGCTGTGCTAAACGGTCTACATGCTGTTAGTATTCTGGGAACTAGGAGCTGCCTCAAGTGTTTTAGGCAGGGGGGGAAAAAAAAGCCAAAAAAAACCAACCCAGACCTGCCAATAGTACCTGATCTCCTGGAAAATGCATCTGAACTGCTACTGAAGCTTGGGAAAAGTGAATGAGACCTCCCAGTCACACCAGTGCAGACAGTTTGCCTGAGTTTTGACACTCCCAGTAGCACGTTACTAGCTTTCACTCGTGGTAGGCACACTCAAGGTATACTGAGCCTATTAATTATCTAATGACTCACTAATTGAGAAAAAAATAAGGATACCTTTCCTACACTTATTTCCATTTAAGCAGATTATAATACTTAATGCTAATAAAACAAAAAAGCAAGCACCAAAGAAACATCATTTTGGGCAAAACAAAATTTCACCTTGGAAATTGCTACTGAACATTTGCCAAACAGCGTGGCTTGGATTGCACATTGCAATTCCCAGAGATGCAATAAAAATGATTCAGTCTTAAGATAAAACGGGGTCAGTTCAAGCACAGCTTCAGTTTCCTACTTATAATAGCAATTAATAGACTTTCATATTCTACAGACTTCCGGTACAGCAATAAACAAGAATGGCGTATGGTTCTCACTGCTGTAGCTTAGTAGAAAGACTACTGATGATACAGAGTGGAGAGAGGAAGAATTCCCACAGTGAAAGCAATTAACAGAGTCACTGCAATATGCTCTATGCAGGTCCCTCTACAAACTCTGGGGATGGAGAGATGCCTGACAGAAACATCTGGGGCACAAAAGGAGGCAAGGGCTTCTGAGGTGCATGCTATAATTTTTTTATGCAGTGTTGGCTGCTAGCAGCATGCTACCCACATTCCTAGATAGCAGTTTTGCTATAAACTAGTTCCCAGTTTCTCTTTGCACAGAGTCATTCAGGACCTAGATGGGAGAGATTCTCTAGTTAGCAGCAGAAAATTCATAGTGTCCTACTGTGCTACAGAAGCATGAGCCAGAATCCCACGCTGCTGTTTCTGAGTCTCAGATTAAAGAATGCTAATATTTGCACCAAACCATTTTGACAGATGCAAATGCCATTAAAACATCAAAGGGCTTGGAAACGCACTTGAAAGCTTGGCCTTGCCCAGACTGCACAGTGCAACCATTGCTGAGCACAGCTGTTGTCACGTTACCTGTACCAGTCCTGAGCACAGTTAAGCTACAGACAGATAAGGATGAACAATATTCAGCAGACTGAACTGGGACAAACTGTCCTCCCCTACAGAAAGGGCCTCTGAAGCTATCCTGTCTGATGATCTTGGCAAACACGTAATATAGCCTCTTTCACGGCCAGATCAAGTTCTTTATCAAAAACTGTAAGATTTCTTGCTGCCATTGCTGATAGCTGTCAGAGCCCTGGCAGGACAGAAGACACAAAGCTGGAACATTTTAGCAGTATGGGATGACTGACAAGCTGTACAGAAAAATACACCCAGACTGGCAAAATGCTGCTTTTGTATCACTAGCTAAAGCATATTCTATGCAACCAAAGCAATTTCTAAAATACCAAAGAAACTGCATTTCTGTGTCATACTGTGCTAATGACTTCTACCAGCACAACTTCATCATTTTAGCATCCATGTTTTCAGCCTTAGCTCCCTATAGCATTTTAATTACCTTATGATTCCAGTAATGAGATTTATAAGAAAAAGTGGAAAAAAAATGTTGTGAGACTTGAATTACAATGATAAATACTTGGCAATACTGTAACAGTGATGCAGCTTTGTACTGAAAACTACAGCTAAAGGAAAAAAAAAAAAGTCCATCCAAAAGGGGTGTAGGGATGTGTGTGGGGAAAACAGATTCCGGTACAACTCTCCCCTAACCCAGCTTTTCAGGGAACAAGCAATTCTTTCTTGGAAATGTAATTGGTGTACTTAGACCAAAGACGCTAACAAGCACAATGAGACATGTTTGCTATTGGGAGCAAAAAAGTATTAGATATAAATGAAATGTTATAAGAAATGTAAATGTGGGAAAGCACCAGCGAGGACCCCTTCCCTATCCCCGTGGAAAAATAGCTTCACACGCCCAAAGCCACAGGAATTGTGTGGGTGCTGAATAGGAAGGTACTAATGCAAACACATGGAAAACTTGTTGTTACTCACAGTGTAGTGCCTGCATGGCCAACTGGCATAGGTTTACTGTGCACATCACAATATTTTCTGTTTTTCATATAGTCCCACTTCCTAGAATCATGTGGTTACATAAGATTTTTGGCTACAATTAACAAAATGCATGACTGGCTTTTAATGAGTGTGAAAAAGGCCTGAAAAACAAAGTATGGCAGAAAAATTAGATCTTGCTGCCTGGGTTTATCTTAATTTTTTAAGCCAAAAAAAGCACCTTAACTTGTGTCTAATGAGAGCAAGGGCAATTCTTCCTTCCCTCTCTACCTGATTACTGTTTTTCAGCAGTTAGGACTGGTGACACTGAACTTGTTTGCAGCGAATTTAGACCTCATCCAGAGACCTAAGCGAGCTACCAGAAACTAAAAGACTGGCAGAGAAATATTCTGTGGTATAACTGAGTTAACAAAGATGAATAAATCAAATTTGTCAGGCCCTATTTAGGTACTCGCAGATGCTCTGCAAAGTTCATCCGTTTATGGCCCAGTCTTAAAAAGATGTAGAGCTCCTCCAATTCCTTCTGCTGCTGCTGACTGTACAAATCACCCAACACCACCTGGAATGAGGGCCTAATAAAGTTCGATTAAGGCTTGATGTGGCGCCCTGAAATTCAGAACAGATTAAGGCAATACACATCCAGGTTGCTGCCACCTTCTCCCACGTGTCAGCGCACACATGACCATACGTGAGCCAGCTTCAGGAGTTATCTAGGCAAAAACACAACACAGAAGCAGCATGATGTGAGCAGCCATAAAGGTGTGACACAGGAAAAAAAACCCAACCAACTTATAAATAAAGGTAAATATGACAGCTCCCTGCAGTAGCTGTACGTGTAGATGTACAAGCAGTAACAGCAACTGCAAGGAGCGGACAGGAACAAGCCACTGGGCAATGGGCCAGTGAGCGGGAAAGCAGAAACCTGGACTTAGACCTACGTTACGGTGAAACCACACCCAGGACCTACAAGCAAGTCCCTGACGCTCCAGTGTAGGTGTCTTGCTGCGTGTGACTGCCAAGGGCTTCAAATGCAGAAACAGGTGCACCCTCGCAGCCCACACAGAGCAGAAGCAGCACAGCAGGGAAATCTTACATTTTTGGTACGGGCCCTCTGCTAGTGTCATGTTTGCTACCCTTCCAGTTTGGAAGCAGGCACTATGGGAAGCAAGATGTTCTACCTGGATTTACAACCATTTCCAAAGGAGCCATTATTTTATGGTTTAATGTTTCATTGTCTCATTATTGCCATTGACTTCACTGTTCCCGTGAACCCAAACATAGCAAAGGACTGGGTCTAAGAGGACATTGCCCGGCTGAACTCCAAGGAGACAGCCCTCTGTGAGCAACTCTGAAAACAAGTGACAAGAAGGAGATGCAAGGGATAGCCCTGGAAACCTCCTCAAACCATCCACAAAGTCTAGCATGGAAATACTCCAAATGGAAGGGGAGGGGAAGGCATTTTTGTGACCTTGTCTTTCAGAACAAGCAGCAAAAAGTGGTATAAATCAGGGTTTTAAATGGTGTAACTGGTATATATCAGTCTTATGAAACACTTTACATAACTAGCTTTGCCGATTACCACTACCATATTTCAAAGTTTATAGTAGTAATTAGAGCTCATAGATGTTGTAGTCATGACTTAGCATTAGTTCCTAATACTGTAACTAACACAGTGTATTATAAATTTTTTTTTAAAAAAGCCCTACAGGTACAACCTTAAAAAAAAAAAAGAATTAAATTAACAAATAGCACAGCCAGATCAACAATTTTGCATTTCAGCAATATCTCCCCTTATTTGTCAATGGGCAAAAATTATGCCCACATACTTTCACATGCACTACAGCTCCAAGTCTGTATTAATTTAATAGATTTTACAGCAGTATAGAAATATCACTAGCATTTTCTATGATGTAATAATTTCAGTATTTTTCCTATTTTAATAATTAAATGAGTTTCAATGAATAATGAACAATTACAGATATTTTAATTGTTCCTCCCTCCATTTTCATTGTTTTGCTTAGGAATGAAGGGGCAGAGTCTGCTTCCCACCACCACCCTTCAAGATTTTCTAAAATAGTACTCCTTGATGGCTCCATGGCTCTTCAGGTATTAGCTGAGCCATTAAAGTCCTGAGACTGCCCGTTGGCAGTCTTTGAAGACTCTTGACTGGCCTACAGCTTCCTTTTCCTCAGCCCTGTGGCATGTAAAACTACCTCTCTCTTTCCCCTCCCAGGTCCCACCTTATCAGATGGCAATGCAGAGGAGTAAAATAAGGCCTGCGTGCCTTAAATTCGCCCCAAGCTCATGACTTCTGTGTGCTAGTGAGAAATTAGAACATGAGGCAATTTAATTCCTAACAGTCACCATGACTAATAGTGTAATACAGACCCAATACAATTTCCTTTACCTCTTTTATGACACAATCACAAAATAATGCCAGCCCTAGCCGAGGAATGCAAAGCCTTCTGTACACTTGCATCCACCAACCTACGCAAGCGGGCATGCTAGGTTCTAATTGAAGGTGTGCATACTTTAGCATGAATGAGAAACTTTCCTTGGGAAGCTACAGGCACCAGTTAAATGAAATCTAAGACTCGGCTTTCCCATTACCTGCAACATGCTTTGATCAGTAGGGCATAAACAAACACATAAACATCCCAAGTTCTGTGAGATACAACAGAGTTCCTCCAGTTCAGCCTCACAGGTGGCTCTCAGTCAGTCGTAACTTCTGACACTGCCCATCAAACTCACCAAAACAAGTTTATCGGACCTTGGCACAGGGCAAAACGTTTTGTTGCACTAAAATAAATAAATCAATCAATAGAATCACTACAGGCAACAGCAAACAGCACAATCCCTAATGATTGCTGTAGTTCAGGAATGCTAAAGAGCAACAGAGATGCTTGAATGAGGAAGGACTGGAAGGTACCAGGAAAGGAGGTGGGGGTATCAGTGGACCATGCCCAAGATGGAGGGAAGAGTCAGAGCTCTCCTCTTTGAGTCTTTTTCCCAAACATCCTCCTGTATGGAAAATGGATCTTCAGTCTAACCGCTGACAGACTGATGCACTTGGAGGAACACAAATTTCAGCACAAATGTTTGCTGACTTACTGGAGCTGGCACTTTGCCTCTTCCATGTGTGACAACTGGCTGGTCAGCACGTTAGCAGGCAGGCAGGGGCACAAAGTGAGGAACCTTTGCAAGTCCCCGGCCTAACACGGCAGAAGAACTGCAAGTGAGGCAGAGCGCTGAGGACAAGACAAGTGAAGTCCCATCTTGCAGCTGGCTGAGCGAGAGGCTGAGGCAGTGGCCCTTGCCTACGAGGGGCAGCAAAGCAGGAGGGCTTAACAGCCTGCGTCCAGCTGCTGTTCTGTGAGCAACAGCTCTGCCTTTCCACAGTGATAGATCCTGCAGCGCGCTGCCAGTTGCATCTGGCTACGACTCACTGCCACGAGGCTGTTGAAGTGAAGAACAGTGACACACAGCTTCATGTGACAAATCTACTCTGTCACCCCTGGCAGCACTTTACACAGGAGCTATATGACCCAGATCATGGTAGATTGGCTCCCAAGAAGCAATTGCATTTAAAGAAGGTGCAATTACAGCTGTGCCCACAGTAGGAGGTATCAACATTACTGCTTTTGTCTCACACACGGGAAACACCCTGCACTCTGAACTTTTGGCTATTCCTGCTCTACTGGCATTTACCCTAACAGAAGGTGATAAAGATGCATCCACAGGACTGCTGTTCCAGGACTTGCCTCTACCAACAGCTACAGCTTTTTAACAGTTAAACACAGTTGCGGTCACCTAGAAAATTTCAAGCTAGTGGGTCCACAAAGAACAACTGTGTCCATCAGTAACATAATACAGGCCAAAATGGGAACACGCATGTGAGGGTACTAGGAGCTCCTTCCTTCCATTCCCCACTGCATTCATTCAATAAAGGAAGGATCTACAGAAGGCTTAGACTATACCTAGTTTTTTCTCAAGGCAACCTTCAGCTCCAGACCTGATCCAGCAGAATCACCAGTTCCTAATTCTGGTGTTTTCCAGTAGTTTCTGCCCATCTGAGGGCCATCTGTGAAACTGAGGAAATGCTAAACCCCTCCTCCCTCACATACAGGACTGAGGATTAGTCAGGGC
This sequence comes from Eurystomus gularis, assembly GCA_013400335.1. NCBI lineage: Eukaryota > Metazoa > Chordata > Aves > Coraciiformes > Coraciidae > Eurystomus > Eurystomus gularis. The sequence goes on along the minus strand of VZZY01019037.1, from coordinate 183,746 downwards.
GCGGCTTGCTCAGTGCACTACATGTGCAAAGCCCTGTTTTAAACTCTGTATCTGGTTGCAACTGTAAGGAAAGTCTTATTTAAGCAAGCCCTTCACCAACAAAACTGTATCGACTGCTCAGTCTCTTCTCTCCTTCTGGGTCTTTCGCCTCCAAGCTCTTCGAGACACAAAACACATTACTAAGATATTTTCCTTTTGCGTTGCAGAGTTGTTTAGTACAACTAATAAACACATTTTTCACACAAAGTAGCATGCGTAATTAGCTGTTTTAGTTCATTCCTGACCAGCGTTACTCTGTTATCATACCTGTTGTACTACTGAGCTCTCACTGCCTCGTCAATGAAAGTCCCTGCCTCACAACCTCTCATACTTCAGATATTCACAGTTGTCTGTTTCTCACTGTGTCCACACACAGGTGAGACCCTTTCTTCAACTCCTTCAATTTTATGAGCTTAGGACATACAGCATCAGATGTTTCTTGCTACCTCTAAGCACAAAACTGTATCTTTTTACCAAACCATTCATCAAAACCAAGTTGGTGTTTTTGCACACGCGCACCTCAACACTTCCGTATTTGGCTCCTGCATTTCTTACTACTTTTTTTTTTCCCCCTCCTTTAAATGCACTTTGTTCACACTTCTAAATTGCCACAACCACACTTTGTACCATGCCGTCTTTTAAATTCACTTCTCAAAGGCAACATTCTAGTAAAATGTAATACATTTCAGGGCGGATTTTCTTCCATATTGTCTTGCTGAACCTGAGATTTCTGATCATGCCAATTATCATTGTACATGGAATGCAGCACATTTCATCCTGTCTTATTCTGTTCTCTCTAAAAGTTATTTTGCTATGACCGTCAGAATCCATCCATTTTTCCCTTTTTACACTCAGATGCCTGCTCTCAGGCCTTTGATATCACTATTATTACACACTAAGCAGCTGAACAGATAAAAACGACTCTGTGTACAGAACGAAGGAAAAATGGCTCTGGTATGTCTGATAACACCCAGTGGGCAACTCAGCTGTCATGGTTTTTCTATACGCACAGCCACAATTTTAGGCTGCTTTTTATGGTCCTGGCCCTGACCCTCCCTTGTGACTGGTCAGAGCACACAGACTACAATGACATAACTGGCATGCCTGGCCTTGCTCTTCTAGGATAAGGCACATTTCATCGCTCCAGCATACGTCCAAGTTGCTCATCTTCCTTTCTCTGCATCTCTCTGAGAGGAAACAGCTCGGTTTACTCATTGTGCAGGGGCAGGAAGATAAGGTGGACTGCACAAGCGATGTCAGAAGACTGCCTTCCCAGGTGGCACGTGACTTGGATCAAAATAAGCAGCGCTGACCCTGTACCTACTCTTGTAGTCCCTCTCCTGTGCACTAAGAGGACATCTTTTTTTCCCAGTGGTGCCCAGGGAAGAGGAAGAGAGTGACAGTGCAGTAGTATATTCCCCATCCTTCCACATAGCACCAGAAGTTTTATTGGGCAACCTGAGGGGTAAACCCACCTCTCAATCACTTGTGCATTTATGAAAGCACACTGTGACCCATAATTTGCTATGAAAACAGAGGTATTCTCACTTCTCTTTGCCTGTCTCCCCACAGCATCCTCTCTCTGCACCTCAAGGTTTGTCAGAGTGTAGAGTCTTGACAATACGAAACTGGGAGGTTTGGCTGCACCTGAAAGCTGTGCAGCCATTCAGCAGGATTTGGGCAGACTGGAGAGCTGGGCAAAGAGGAACCTAATGAGGTTCAACAAGAATAAGTGCAGAGTCCTGCACCTGGGAAGGAGGAACAAAATGCACCAGTACAGACTGGGAGGCGATCTGCTAGAGAGCAGCTCCATGGAGAAGTACCTCGGAGTCCTGGTGGACAACAAGTTATCCATGGGACAGCAATGTGCCCTCGTGGCCAAAAAAGCCAGTGGTATCCTGGGGTGCATTAAGAAGAGTGTGTCCAGCAGATCGAGGGAGGTCCTCCTCCCCCTCTACTCTGCCCTAGTGAGACCTCACCTGGAGTACTGCATTCAGTTCTGGGCTCCCCAGTTCAAGAGGTACAAGAGAGAGTCCAACTGAAGAGAGTCCAATGGAGGGCTACAAGGATAATTAGGGGACTGGAACACCTGCCTTATGAGGAAAGGTTGAGAGACCTGGGGCTTTTCAGTCTGGAGAAGAGAAGACTGAGAGGGGATCTAATTAATGTGTATCAATAGATGAGGGCTGGGTGTCAAGAAGAAAGGGGCAACCTCTTTTCACTTGTGCCCTGCGATAAGACAAGGGGCAATGGATGCAAGCTACAGCACAGGAAGTTCCACCTCAACATGAGGAGGAATTTCTTTACTGTGAGGGTTACAGAGCACTGGAACGGGCTCCCCAGAGAGGTTGTGGAGTCTCCTTCTCTGGAGACTTTCAAGACCCATCTGGATGCATTCCTGTGTAACTTGCCCTAGATTCTATGGTCCTGCTTGGCAGGGGGGTTGGACTCGATCTCCAGAGGTCCCTTCCAACCCCTAACATTCTATGATTCTATGACAAGGTCATGTGCTGTATTGTAACCTTCTCTGTGCTACCTGCACCGTCCATCCTGAACCTCTTCTTGCCTATACCTGAAACATGCCTTTCCAGGAAAAAACATCTTTCTGGGGAGGGGTAGAGACGGGAGAGAGAAGTGTATAATTCTAAAGCCACCCATAAGATCCATCAGCTATGTTGTACTCAGACTCAAGTCTGAAATATGAACAAAGTGAGTTACAGAAAAAAAGAGAGATGCAGAGAAGCAACAAACAGTGGGAAGAGTTATTTGAGCCATCTGCAATACCAACAATCAGGACTGAATCCTAACCATTCTAAGTACAGCACACCAAGACACTATGTCTATCCTGCAGGGTTGGCAGTATACTTGGAACATCTCTTTTCCTATAAATCCAGCACCAGACAGGGAAATAGATACACAGGGCACTTTCTCAGCTTCACTGCCATCAACTTGACAGTCCTCACCTGTAAAAACAGGCAGTGAACTCAAGAGTACTGCAGAAATGAGATCGACTCGAATGTTGCAGCTAGATTACATTTCATAGGTCTAGATTTACCCTCAGATGCCTGCACTATGAAATACCTACAGCAAAATTTCTGCATCTAAACAGGAGTTCAGGTTTAATCCATGCCAAAAGGATTTTGCCTAGACACGTGACCCACCAAAGACACAGGAGTAGCGTCAGAGGTTGGCTAGGCATTGGTATGGCTGTGGTATCCTTCCTTCTGCTATGAAATCAAGTACACCAGTACAGTTACACTCTTACTGGTGTACTCCATTTACAAAGTTTCTGCTAGCACCCCCTCACAGGACAGGAGTCTGTAGTAAAGATGCAAGAGCCCAGTTAAGATCTATGCTATTCAAAGAATATATGTGGGCACCTTTGATAATTACACCTGTAAATCTTTGTGAGTATAAAGCGTACATACCATAAAGCTTACACAGGCTTATTTTTTGTAGCTGCCCAGCAACACTGTGGGCAAAGCATCTTCCCCTTGCCACCTCTCCTTCCAGTTGTGGCATATGTGTTCACTTAACGCTGATCTGGGCAGCAATTTCTATTATTAAGTGAATATGCAAGTGTAGCCATTGCAGCCACCTTGTGGCAGCTGTGAACAATGGCTATGTCCAAGGTTACAGGTCTGCTTGTAACCCAGGCTCGTGTCTTGCACCACAAGTCCCCCAGTTATCTCAGGGCTTCTGTGATCTGAACAAATCATGCCCTGACACGACCAGGATCCTAATCCCCTCCCCTCCAGAGGGGTGTATTTTGGATTCATAAAGTCTGCTGTTGGATTCGTTGATGAAGCAGCAGCCATTCCTCACCCCTCCTCCTCCAGTCACACCCTGTGCAAGGCTGGGTCTGCTCATCAGCATATGACTCTGCTCTGCCCATGGGTGGCACATGCAGAGGACCACCACGCTGGTGGATCCCACTGGGCAACCACCTCAACTTGACCCAGGTGAGGGTTTGGCAAGTTTTGTGTATGATCAGGAACTCCAGTGCTGAACATACTCAGAGCACCATCAGAATGACAGGCAGTGGACCTCACACACTGAACACCTGTGCGCAGCTTGATGTTCAGTTTGAGACTACAAAGAGGTAGTTTGATGTCTGAATGTCACATGCTTCTACGTGACTTACTGCAAATAGGATACATTCTCAGGAAGCTAATTTATGGTCAGCTCTGCTTTAATGCAGTATTCTGAGCAGCAGGTTCATGTGCTTCCTCCCACTACAGTTGACTTCTTGTATGCTATCCAATTACAGTTCCTATAGCCACTACTCCTCAACCTCTTCTAGCATCAGAACACCCTCTGTTTTGTATACATTTACATATGTGGGTCTATTTACACATGCATACATTTGTACGCAGGTCATGGTAATCACCTTCCCCCATTCTCAATTTTTCCGCACTATCAAAACCAATAGCTCTCCCCTTGACCTTGCACTGAACTTGTACTAAAGTCATGGGAAGGTCTTCTTTGAGTTTATCTAGCTGTAATCCAACCCCCAAACCGTGAGCTCAGAACAAGTCTCTACCACAGGCTCAGTTCCACATCCCCTGCAGTGTTCAGTGTTGCAGGTGAAGAAACAGCCTTTAAAACAATAGATTTGGAACGTATTTTGTCCTAGCAATTTAATTCCACTAAGACAGCAAGGAAGCTGAAGTCACTTGTTAATGGAAGAGACAAGATTAGCAAAGCTTTCCCAAAAGGGTACCCCACCTTGCTCAGGCACTGAAAACCACCAAGAACGTCACATTTAGAATGCGCAAATACCTTAGCTTGCAACTTTTCTGCACTGATGAACCTTTCATAGGTATCAGTACGTCACAGCCAAGGCACAGACCTTCTTCATACATTAAAATGCTCTTTCCCACACAAAGTCTAACTCTACACATACTTCTTGACCAAAGACACAAATGGGAGGAAATTCTTCACTCTGAGGGTGGTGAGGCACCAGAACAGGTTGCCCAGGGCGGTTGTGGATGCTCCATCCCTAGAGGTGTTCAAGGCAAGGTTGGATGGGGCCTTGAGCAACCTGGTCTAGTGGGACATGTCCCTGCCATAGCAGGGGGGTTGGAACTACATGATCTTTGAGGTCCCTTCCAACCCAAATCATATACATAGCTGACCTAAATCCAGTTCTCCCAAGCCTCACAATAGATTCACCTGGACTACTGAGCAAATCAAGGCAGCTATTCGCACACATCTGCTGCAAAGGGAAGGTGAAAAAATACATTAGCTTCCATTAAAATTTAAAGGTAAAGTGTGCTTGTGACAATTCCCACATCTCAAGCCTTAGTTTCACAAGCTCTTCAACTTGCCAAAAGGAGTCCCAGCCTCTGCCCTCCTTACTCCCACCCCCATAGTGCCCTTCCTCTTCCGGCAGCACAGGCATGCGTGTGGTCTCATAAAGAATCAGAGCAGGGAGCCAACGTGGATGACAGCAGGTAGGCACGACGGCTTCTTTCAATGGCAGTGCCAGCTGAGAGGATTAGTGCAACCACAGCCTGTTTACCTGAGTGCAGAAATACAGGAACTAAATGTACTATTCCCTCTCACATCTAATCGGGCACAGGCATGGGACTGCTACTGAAAGAGGTAGTCCCTCTCTACGTTTCTCATGCCCAGTGGCATGCTACCCTTCTGCATCAAACCTAGCACCACCCGGCAACAGAGCAGGCTGATCCAACTTTCAGATCCCAAAGTCCTATTCTTTTGTGTAGGGAAGGGTGTTAATTTTCAGTTGGAGCAGCGAGCAAACTGATTTGAGGCCACTTGGTCACTAGGTCCAATCCAAGAGAAGCAGCAGGAGCTTGCATTCGGGACTGGATGAGACCTGGATTGTTCCTTTGGCAGCAGCCTGTAGTTGCACTGGATTAAGCATCACATGAAGCCATACTCCAAGCAACCCAAGTTATTCAGTTGCATTTCTCTGAAAGCTGTGCCTGCACAGAGACACCACAGCCAGCACACTCAGCCGCTACTCCAAATCATACCAGCCACCCTATGACTACAGCTCCACAATTGCCTCTTCCCAGAAGCCAGAGGTTAGCACGGGTAACAGCTGTAAGCTTGCAGTACAACAGGCCACCTTTTTTGCTGGAATGTGTCATTCTAGCAGCAACAGGCTCTGTAATCTGGCATGAAAATTTGTAGGAAGACTTTGTGGTTAGGAACCAGGCTGGACAGATTGAGATAAGAAATTAGCGAGGGTAATCACCTATTAGAATAATTTACCTGGGGAACCAGTGCAGTCTATCACTTGATATCTTGAAATCAAGACTTCCTTGATAGAATTTTGGATTTGACGCAGTGATAACCAGCTGGGAAAGTAAATACCTGCCAGGGGTCAGAATAAGGCAACTGTCCCCAAATGGCTGATACTATGAACATCAACTGTGTAATCACCTCACAGAAGAGGGAAACAATTTCCCTCTGTGCAGTCCAAGTGCCGAAACAATAGAGCACAACTACATTTGCACTGAAGTAACTTCTAAGTACTTCATTATAAGATACAACAAGACTTCAGTGAGGAGCTGCAAAGCTGAAAGGAATTACAAAGCTTACCAGGAATGACTACTGAAATAAGCTAGATATATAAAATTTAGCTAAACAGTAACTAAGCAGCCAACATCAAACTGGAAAGATACCAGATGACAGAAAGCATAGTAACTCTTAGAATCAAATATTCTTGGAAAAAAAATGTGATTCCAATTATGAATTAGAAATTGCTTGTAGGCTATTTCTTATATTTTGCCTGGAATAACCATGGAGAGTGAACTTCATTTACATGAAAACAAACTAATTAAATAAAACAGCCCACTTTAAACCAGACTCCAGAGTACGGGAAAAAAAAAACAACAAACAACAACAAAAAACCTAAAAAAATCCACCCTATAGCAAAATTTGGGTCTTTACTAAGAGAAGGCAGTTGAAACAAGTGAACTGTAAGAAAGTCTAGTACTCAACAGAATAAAGTTCTAACCAAAGTTCACAGGATGGTGGGGGGGGGGGGAAGTCCCAGGACAGACTCTTACCAGCAAAATTCTATCAGGATGCACAAGAGGCTACCAGAGGAAGCCTTCGAGTCCCACTATTTCAGACAGCAGGAACAGGAGGCTTCAGCAAGGACACCAAGCTCAAGCCTGGTCACCTGTTGTCTCTGGGAATTACACCGTATAATTCCACTCACAGATTTATCAAGATCACTAGGCCGCTGTACAGACAGCGCAGTACAAATGGTACCCTCAATCACGAGTTGGCCAAATGAGGTTCCACACAGAAGCCAGTTGAGCTTTCTAAGTATTAACAGTGATTGAAAATTAAGAAGACTTGGGATTTGGTACAACTTCGAGCCTGATTTATGGATGCCTCCTCCTCACTCAATTCCATCACAGTTCTGAAATCTGGGTCACCCATACATTATTCCTCTAAACCAAGCCACCTCCCTCCTGTGCAACCCTTTAAAAGGACTCTGCCCTTATCCAAACCATCTCCAACAAGCCACTTAGGTTACGAGAAACTCCAAAACACCAGAGAATCAGGTCACAAAACTTCAACAACATGTTATGGATGTGGCTTGGTCAGAGAGGAACGGTCAGGCAGCTCAAGGAGAAGCCAATGGCATCCACATCCAGCAGCTCCTTGGCAAAGCCTGCAAACAAGGCAATACTGAACAGCTGAGCTCAGATCTCCTTCCCTGCCTCTGTATTCCCAATCAGGTTTGATCCAGGTCTTACTCAACTTCTGGGAATAAATGAGGCATCAAGCACAAGGAGAACACGGGTGCTGGTGGGAGGACGGGTCAGGCCAGAGCCGCGAGAGGTCAGAAGCTCCCCGGCAGGTTGTTTGGGGTGCCGAGGTTGCCATCAGCGCTTCTGTCGGGGCTGGGGCTCCAAAGGCGCTGCGGGAAGGAGATGGGACGCAAGCAAGCAGGCAGGTATCTCCCATTTCGTTCCTCTGCCTTCCCTCCGTGACAGGCCATAAAAGTCACGAGGCGCCAGCCAGCAGAGCAAGGAGGAAAACAACACAAGGTGTCCAGAGTTCAAGCACAGCCCTGAGATTCCTGGGCCCCGGCCACGGGCTGGGGCTGAAACCTCAGCGAGCACCGTGGGATCTCGCTCCTGCGTGGGAGGCACCACTGCTGCGGGAAGAGGCTCCGGCTGCTGGCAGCGGAGCCTGGGACCGGGCCTGCGCTCCGGGCCCTACCTGCAGCCGGCAGCAGGCGGTGGGGAG
>VZZY01019037.1:155835-174813 GCA_013400335.1 Eurystomus gularis | reverse complement strand
GGACCGGCACCGGCACCGGACCGGGACGCGGCGGCTCCTGGCCCCGGCGGCGCGCAGCTTTCTGCGAGCCGCTGCCCGTCCGAGCGTTAGGTATTTTGCTTTCTGTTCTTTCCCTTGTTTGTTGTTTTTTTTTTTTTCACCCCCGCCATTGCCGGGGTTTTAAGGAAACCGCGCCGAGTGTCGGGAGAATCGCTACACGTGGCGGGGCTTTGCCTCCTCGGAGATCCCAGGATTACGTCCGAGATCGTCGGATGAATGGAGATGAGTTATACAGGCACAGATTCAGAAGAAACTCAGCGGGACGTGGGGAGAAAATCGCTGCAGGTTGCGTTAAAACACGTCTTCCGTGAGGCTGAGAGAACTGGAGGTGTGCAGCCTAAAGGAGGCTCAGGGGAGACCTTCTCGCTCTCTACAACTACCTGAAAGGAGGTTGTAGCGAGGTGGGGGTCGGTCTGTTCAACCAGGTAACGAGGGAAGTTTAAATTGGGTGTTGGGAAGAATTTCTTTACTGAAAGGGTTGTCAGGCATTGGGACGGGTTGCCCAGGGCAGTGCTGGAGTCCCCATCCCTGGAGGTATTTAAAAGACGTATAGACGTAGTGCTTAGGGATACGGTTTAGCCGAGGACTTGTCGGTGTTAGGTTAATGGTTGGACTCGATGATCTTAAAGGTCTTTTCCAATCTGGGCAATTGTGTGTGTGAAAAAATTTGGAATCTGCAGCTACCTTTGTCAGGCATCCTGTCTCTCCTAGGTACACAGGTAAATATCCTGAGGAGCCCTGCCTTCATCAGAGTTTTCTCAGGCTGCTACTTATTTCATCACAGTGGATCAGCTGCTGCAGTTGAAATTCCTATTCCACATCACTGCATTTATAGCCAATGAAGAAGAAAGGGATACTTCAAATTCCCACATGCCAAGAGACTGGGGAAATCAAATCTGGATCATGGCTCTCTTGGGCTGACGCTCAAACCTCTGGGACACTACATAAATAGGAAATGCCTCTTTCTGTTGCATTTTATAAGTACCTAGCAGCTACCAGCAGGCTGGAGTTGGGCATTCTGACTGGAAAACGGTACCTCTGCCATCTAGAAAAGGATAACTGACTGTCTAAGGAGGGTTTAACCATTACCCCTCTCCTTGGCACCTCCAGCAGCTGCAGAAGCGGTTTTCTGTTTGGTTTTGTGAATCATATCCTGAGGTACCTTGCTTTCCTTGCCTGTTGCACAGAGAGTTTGAGTGTCATTACATAGGATGAAGAAGTGCCTAAAAGTGATAACATGCAGCTCTTGGTATCACAGTATCTATATCCTTCTGTGGGCCAATCTCTCCTTCCCTAACTCCATGGGAACTGGGTTCCTAACTTCTGTGTGGACCCATGCAAAATTAATGCAGTGTCATTTGGGTACTTCTTCTGCCAGCAGCATGGAGCAAAGGTGAATGAAGGATATGGGTGCCATAGAATCACTGAGGCTGGCCAGCACCTCTGGAGATCATTTAGCACACCCTGTGGCTCAGAGCAGGGTCAGCTGGAGCAGGTTGTCCAGGACCGTGTCCAGTTGAGTTTTTAGTATCTCCACAGATGGAGACTCCACAATCTCTCTGGTCAACCTGGGCCAGTTTAACCACCTTCATGGTAAAAGAAAGGGTTTTCTTATGCTTAGAACATCTGCACAACTGGTGCACAGTGTGGACAGGAGAGGTCCTGTTCCATGCTGGGAATACCCTTCCCTTCTGTAGGAAGGTGAGCTACAGTGAGTCAGTGTTTCTTGGCCAGTAGATCCCACAGCACAAGGGTCCTCTCTCAGCAAGTCAAGACCCAGCATTAATGGGAAGCAGGACAGAGAGCAGCACAGGGGTGTCCCAGCTGGATTGGACTGCATTGTCTCCTATCTCAGCCCACCAAACTCTGGGCTGCACCCACTGAGTACCCAGCGTGTCCCTTTCTCTCTCCAAGGAAACACTCACACTCCAAACAGCCCCAGCAGCGCTAAGAGCAGGGTCCTTCTGTGCCCTGATATGCTCCTGCTTCCTGCAGTGCTCTGTACTATCTGAGCGCACCATGACCTCAACAGGCTGAGAGGCACTTGGGACACTAACCTCGCACTCTGACATCCTCCTTGTAAACATCCCGTCAGCTGAAGTCCTACGTTGTCCCGTCCTTGCTGCTCTATAGCAGACATTATTCTGGGTTTAACTTCTGCTATATGCAAAGCACATGGTTGTAAATGTAAAAAGCCAGGCAGAAAGCAGGACAGAACTTAGCAGTAACTCTTAGTTAAGCTGCTGAGATGTCAGACGCGCTGCATGGAGGGGGTCAGTCTAAGAGTCTCCTTAAAATTAACTAAAATCATCTGCTTGAGTCCTCATCTCTTGAAAAAAACAAATAACTTCTCTGGATGTGTTTAGCAGCTATACCTTTCTCCAAGCAGATGCAAACCTCTGTATGTGACATGAAAAATCCTCGTAAGAATGGAAAGAAACAGAACACTGAGGCTGGGAACTGAACCAAAGTTTATACAAGCAGCAAGTAAAACACCCAACCCCAGTGAGTCAGGTCCTGGCTGTTTCCTTCATTTCCTCCAAGGCTTGCTGTGAACATCCAGTGGTAATGGTCCTTCTGAAACACAGTCGTCTCCTTTCCTGCCCCTTATTTACAGCTCGCAGTGAGCAGAATCCCAACACTGCTGTTCCGCAGGCCCTTCTCCTGCACACCAAGTGAAGTGCTGACTCTTCCAGGCTTCAGCTCAGCTTTGGTGCCACAGGTCCCGTGCTCTTGTTGGATGTGTAGGTGCTAGTGCCTTGCTGAGCTACAGCAGATGCTGGGGTAAAAGAGGAAAAAATGCTAGATTTGCACAGTTCATTTACGGGTTTTGTTTTACCTTGAATACAGCCTTATTATTGACAGGGGTTATATGTTCCTATAACCATCCCTTCAGATTCATTCCGGTAGGGCAGAATGGATACAGTGCAATATTAAGCTGTTTCAGTGTGCAAACCGTCTCTCAGAGATACGGCTTTGAGCATCCACAGTTCAGATTAAGGTGTACCTCATGCTCTGATTTCCCCACATGACAGCAGCTAGGAAGGAACAGTATTTCCAGCTTTTGTTTCTTTGTTTACTTAGAGTAGTTCTGCAATTGTGGAAATGAGTTTGGGCCTGTCTTAGTCTGAGAATCTGCTTCAGTGACAGTCGTGGATGCAGTTAGAATGGTGAAATCCTATGTTGTCTGGCAGAGCCACCGCTTATGTCAGATGTTAAGAGACTATGGACTTCACATAGGCAAGCACTGATTTCAGGAATCTTTCCTGGAATTTGTTCCAGCATGCATCCAGGAATAGGTGGCCATGACAAAAAGGATTAGAAAAATGCTGAACTGGGCAAGTCCTTCCGCTCATATGGCTAGAGATGCTTTCGTGTGTGAAATGAGTTATAAACCCACATTGCTGGCATAATCTGAGTTAGTAACAGTAGCTCTCAGACAAAAACCTGTATTGTCAAAGAGCACATACATCCCTAGAAAAGAAGTCACAAACTGAAATGGGCTTCCCCCATTGCTTTCTTGGGTGCTTTTCCTCCTAAGAATCCCAACTGCAGCCAGCAAGTGACCTTGACACAACACCGTGTTTGGTCTTACAGAATAAAACCAGGAGCAAAATAATCCACTTAAATTATTTATCTTTATAATCCTTATTCAACCTCATCCATTTTTTTCATATGAAGTGCAGTAAGGACTCTGTCCAAATGGATACCTACATATGTGTCACGGAGTGATAGTTTTATGTCATGATGAACCATGTACCAGCTACTATGAAGGTCTACATTGTCAACTGGATTAAAAATTAATGTCCCATTTGGTGTGTTGTACAAATTTATTAAAAAATAAAAGCAGTGATCTTGCCTCAAACTGGGCCATTGTCCTAAATGGGTTGCTTGCTAAACCCCGCTTGCATACAGGTGCCACCAGGAAAATTTAAACAAGATGGCAAGACTTCAGACTGACAGAGACAAAGGCTGCTGTTAGAGGCACAAGGGTTAGGGCTTGTCTGGAGACAAGCTTGTCCCTGCCTGTCAGCTGCATAAGGTGGCAAAAGCATCTTTTTATTTGCATACATCCATTTAGTCCTGGCATTGCCCAACAATTCACTTGATTATAAGCTACTACCTGTTTAAAAGGCAAGAAGATGGTTCTTACTCTGTGGACATGGGCCTGGCTGAGGCTGATGGGCTTTCCCAGATACAATCATGGCTGCAGCTCTTTCACTGCAATCTGGGCTGGTGTCAAGGCAAATGACTACTCATGCCAGGGCTTCAGAAAGGTGTGAGCTTCACGCGTGCAAATGCTGGTTTTCTTGATCTTTCCAGATTGTGGTTGAATTGGAGCTAGGAATGGCCAGTTTCCAATAGCAAAAGCAGGGAAAATAGCCTCAGATGTTATTTTGTTTTTTTGCTGAGGGTGAAAATATTGTCAGCTAAGCAGAAGGCAAGACAAACTACTGTGAATGACCTATAGCATTACGTACAAACCAAAGAAAGAAGAAAAAAATCCCCACAACGTATCTCCTACACAGGATTTTATATAATTAGCTACAGCAAAGCACAACCCAAAACTTCACATCTATTTCCTTATATAGTATTTTAAAAGATAGAAGAGAATAGCTTCAAGCTTGTCCAATTCAATTAAGTGTCCTTTTATTCAAGCTTAATAAAATATGGACTTCTTGTACAAGCAAGAAGCTCCTTTGTATAAATATTGGGGGAAAAAAGGAGCTATAACTAAATGGGGTGTGTTCTTTGAAGCAGTTACCCAATTATACATATTAATATGTATTAATACATATTAATGTACCTTTAATGATACATACTGTGGTCAAAGTGGCCTGTTTCCTGCTCATCAATAGTACTTGGCAACACAGTGACTGAATTTTCAGTGAAACAGTAGTCAGTTTTTACATGTTTAGGAAGAATTTCCTCAGCCAAAATTGCGAAAATTACATTTGATATAACTAATGCAATATGATATTACAGTCCTTCCTGTTGAATATTTGGCTTTTCACGACCTATCCCCACCTGATTAATAAATGGACATCTACATGGAAGTGTCCCTGCAGCTAAACAACATGAGCTTGAGGTACACCTTTTTTCCAAAATTTAAAGCTTGAACTAGTGCAGGGAAAAGATGCTTTATAACCAAGATGAGGGCATCTCTTGGTACTTTAGACTGAATGTGTATCTTTTCCTGAGTAACACTATTGCAGTAATTTCTGGCCTCTTGTCCACACACATCAGGAGATCCTTGGGCTACCTGAAGAGGATCCATAAAAGGTGACTAGAAATAAAAGGCAATGGTCTGCAAAGAGGATTCTAAAACCAAAACCAGGTTAAGAAACGGTGCTACATATTATTAAGATGCCTCCAAAAGGACAAAAACACATTATGGAGAAAAAACATTTCTGTTGGGGAATGAGCAGTCAGGGAAGGACAAAGATTGGAAAGCTTTTAATGGGCTTTGCCTCTATTCCATCATGAAAAGTGTCAATTCCTGGTAATCCAGAATACATGACTTGGTCTTACTATCCAGAAATACCATAAACAAATTTTGAAAAATCTTAATGAAAGCTAGCTATGCAAGCATTGTCAAATAGCAGTTCTTTTATGCTAATTGACAGAGGCAATTTCTAGCTCAGTTACAATTTTAAGGAAATCTTTGGGTTTACACTTTCTTCCCACTGAGATGGGAAGTATCCATGCAAAGGATACTCCCATTATTGCCTGTTCCTGGCAGGTGCCTCTCACAGACTGAAATCCTCCATTGCAGCTCCCAGGGAGGCTTTAGGAGGCAGCTCTCTGTTTCCTGTACCACCTTTGATTTCTGTGTTTGTGATTCTGAATGCTGCAAGAGGAAGGCAAAAAGCCATTTTTTCTCCAAATCCTGTGGTGATCTCAGATACATGTGGCTTCGAAAGATCTACAAAAACAGCTGAGAACGTTGTGGGCTGCAGCGCAGGGGAGCAGCAGCTTCCTGAGGACACTGAAAAGTCTCGTCCAGGCAGTGAGGCTGCCACAATGCCTCTGCAGCTGTCTGACTGGGATCTAGCTCTTAAGAGCCCTATCTTGAGTATTGCCTCCCCTGAACAGGAGACTGATTTCCTAACAGCTGCTTTTATGCACTCTTCTTCTTCTGCGGCTCCATCCAGAGCTCAGGCTATGTGGCTGTAATTCATAGCCTCAATACCTTAGAGCTGTTGTTTCCTCTCTTCACTCCTGTAGGACTCTTGATCCTACAAATGTTTAAGAATCAAATTCTCCCTGCAGACTGGCGGGGTGGATGGCCTGTGAACTTGGCCTTTTGGGATTGAGGAAGTCAGTGGAAATCAGCATCAGCAAAGAGGCAAATGGGACTTTGCCAGTGTTGTGTCCAGCCACCTTTCCTGCACGGTGGCAGCAGAGGGGCAGGGAGGGCAGTCATGCAGAAGATACCTGCTTGAATTAGACCCAGCTAAACCCTCATGCAGACCTGAATCAGAGTCCTAATGCTATGTCTTGATGCAGTAAATTGTTTCCCAGCCCACTCCATATGTGCATCTCTCTTTCACATACACATGCAGATAGTTGCTGGATTGGAGTCTCTAATAGCCTTGCTCTTCACCCAGACCTCACACACTGATGTTTCCCGTCCTTCATTAGGAGTGAAAAAAGGCCTAAACAAAGAGGATCAATGACAATGGCTATTTTCTCCCTTTCTCTTCCCCCAGCATCCTTTGAGAAGCCCAGGAGAAGGCTACTGGGAATCTTAAAATACCTCCACTGCATTTGCCAAGGCAAGAACTTAAGCAGAATCTTCCTCTGTACTTTTGTCATATATGCGGGACTTCAGACTGACAGATTTTTAGGTGTATGTGTATGACACTCCAAGCCCTCTGTAGAAAGGATGCTGACAACAAATAAACCAATTCACTACCAGAACAACTAGGAAACTTCATTTCTCCTTTGTGCTTCTCTTTATTGTCAGGTAGGTTAGATATCCTGTGGTCATTCCTTCAGGCTTTCCGCTCAACTGTGAGCTCTAGAAATAAATTACTGTAAGGAAAGGTGGAATATGGACAAAGTCACATCACTGCAGGCAGTCTTATTCTAGTTCAGAGCTGCCCCAAATGGTGAACTATAGTTAGGACCTCAGCGAAATTGAGCATGGAGAGCAAAAATGAAAGGAGAAGCATGCTGCCTTTGAGAGGCTTGCCGAATAGTCTTCTGGTTCAACCTGAAAGGGAGGATCTGGTTATGTAGGAGCTGGGTACAGAAGCACTGCACATGCACGTGTGCAGGTTTTTACCCGTGCAGGCAGCTGCAGCACCTCAGTGTATGCAACACAGGTGGGAGGATGACATTCAGAAGCCTTCCTCTGTGCTCAAAACAGCAGTGCTCCCTCTAACCCAACCCCATCCTACCCATCCTTGCTCACTTGGAAACCACTGTGCTAGGAAGCTACTTCTTCCTAGCTGAGATCCTCATATGGTAATGTCCATACAAGTGTTGTTGCTTGTGGTATAGACCAGTAGTAATGACTCAGACCAGCCCTTCACTTTCCTTCCTCTTGTTGGCTAGACACAAAATCCAGCCCACAAACAAATTAATCTGTCCTATGCACCAATAAAGATGATTCCCTGTTAATTAAGAAATTGCACACAGAAGGCCCCACCTTGTAGTAAGAGACTCTTGAATGGATGTGAAACCAAGCACTTAAAAGTTCAGAAATTCAGAATTCTCCCTGGGAAATGGATGTAGGGATTGGGGGTTTGTTTTGGCTTTTTTTGGTGGATTTAATTACGCATAATAGTGTAACTTTTCATGAGAGAAACACAGTAATTTTTCTTCAGCTTAGTTTTTGCAGAGAAGGACAAAAAAAGCTGAAATGTGCCTTCCTCCACATTCAGTGTCTTTGCATGAGACAAGTCCTTCAGGTAGAGATCTCCAAGCCTTTATATGTAATAATGTAGTGCCCTCTGTTGGGAAGCTGTTCCTGATGCTGTCTCCTGGCTCCATGCAGGTGAGATAACATTAACACAAATACCATACTGTCATATGTGCTCCTGTACATCAATGAAGACCTGTACGATGCTGAAGCATCGTATCAGCAGGTTTAAAAATCAACTTACCTTTTCTTCCCTCAGGTATTTTTTGTTAGGCTTGGGCAAGCAGTTGCACTGGATGACTATTAAGGCTTTCTGTGAGAGTGTTCAAGAAAGGTCGACCAGTTTATGATCTCTTGAGATTTTAGCAACAGAAGGAAACAAGAGCCCTTCATTCAGCTCAGGGCACACAAGTCAAGCTGGCTGATGTCAGCAGGGAGATGTATGAGGCTGCAGAGTGGCTGCTTACTCCAGGTCCGTGGTAGAGATCAGCTTTAACCCAAAGAAAGAGTTCTTAGCCTTTGCCCACACAAAGAGGGGTTGTAGGGTAAAGGAAGCAAATCCCACTGCCTGGGATGCCCTCTCCTGCAGTGCAAATTACTTCTCCCATTCCTGAAAACAGGAGAAACCCTTCCCCTTTGGGTTTTGCCTGATCCCTCTTCCTCTCCTACACTGCAGAACCAGGGCCATGGCTGGCCCTTTATCTCTCTCGTCATCCTGCCATTCTCAACATTTAATCCCAACTGTACATCAATGAACCCTCACTCTACTCCAAAGATTGCTGTGAGATTAATGCTATAGTTCTCTAAAACACCTGCACTGTGTTGGCCCAGGATAACGTAACTTGGCAGGGTCTACCTGGAGAGCACGGCCCTGGTCACAGATATCTTTTGTGGTCAAAATCCTTACTCTAACCCAACTCTCACCCAGTTTCTTATCCTTAATATTGGTGACCTTTCTACACCTTGCAAATACATGTTCTCTTCTGGCCGGTGGTAGCACAAGACCAAGACCCAGCTAGGCCACCCATGATGGCTCCAAACTTAAGATGAATCCTATAATGACCCATGAATTTAATAACAGAAAAGCAAGCACATGTTCCTCAGATCACCACCACAGTGTTGGCCTGTTTTATACCAGGAGAGGATTCCCCATGCCCCTCACCTCCATACCTCAGTCATAGAAAGTGAAACCTCTCCCATATGATGGCTTGTAAAAACAGATGTGAGCTTGCAGTGAAATACAACCATCCACACAGTGATGAGGAATTATTGTTTGTCTGGAGCTATGATGCTATTGTTGGAAGGGCAGACTGAAGCAGGATTGTTTCATATGAGCAAAGGCACAGATTTCATGAAGAAAGCTTTTGTCCTTAACGCACAAAAAGGGCCTTTTTTGTGATTCACACTGTGTGATATTTTTAGTTTTCTTTGCATTTGATTAAGAATGAGACAAGCATAATACTGAGAGTAAAACATAAAAGCAGAATGACCCTATTAAAAAGTGGGGTTTTTACCTTAGAAAAAATGTTGGTACATTACATTGGAGGCTTATAAACTGTCTGAGGTAGGGGCTACATCCTTGTCCTGTGCCCGCAGTGCTTTTGTCACAGTGAGAGTCTCTTCTATCTCTTCTGAAATTATCACATCCCCTGGGATGAGTGAGTTGTAATCCCCAATGCATCTGAGAGAATAAAGAAACAAAGACCAAAAAAAAATTGTTTAAAGGTTAACCTGTCACAACTGTAAGTCAGTGGATATGAGATGTAGATATTTGACTTCCGTTAAGGCACAGAAGGTTTGGGAAACAAACCCCATAAGGTCGTGTGTAGCCTGGGATCTGAAGTACTTACAGGCTACAGCTAACAATGACTAATGAAGAACAAATAATGATTCATAATAAGTCTAGAATATTCCATACTATGCTTTCTCAGAACAGAACAAGTATAAAGTCACCTTCTTTCTGTTTTGTGCAGGTGCTCCAGGTGCCCAAGTTAAATACTAGCCCAGCACCCAGATAGCTCTCTTAACACCCCAAAGATCCCATTTGCTGTCCTGCTGATTCACCCTGCTCCTTTGTTTACCTCTTCTCTTTCTCTCTCAGCATTTCAAGGTTCTTCTTTCCCTGGACCTCCTCCCCCTTCATTAGTGATTCTCACAAATACAGCATGACCTTCCAAGGCCCATCATCTTAGTAGGGTACTCATATCCAGCCACTGTTATCACACCACACTGGACCATTGTCAGATTGTTCTCTTTAGTGTTTGGGGTTGTGCCCTGTATTCCCTGCAAGACTCCCAACAGTGGTTTGGGTATCTTCACCTTTATCTCATCTCTGGTGCAGGAATGAATACCTGCCCTACAAGACTCACAGTGACCATGCGCCATTCAGGTGTTTATTTCTTGCTGAGGTGGGTTCATTGATGCTGAGTAAGGGATGAATCCTGGCTCCAGCTCTTCCCACAAGGAGCACAGAGATAAGGCTTCTCTCCGGTGTGAACCAGCTGATGTTGAGTCAGGTCAGAGTTCCCATCAAAACCCTCTCCACAGTCACAGCTTCTAAGAGCTTTCTTTGCCATCTGTGGATATACTATCCCTGAAGTTCAGAAACACCAGACTGACTCTGAGAAGATCCATCTTATCCTCATTGGCTTTATAAGTAGGAATATGCCTAGATTGTTTCAGCTTCAGCTTGAGTCTGGAAGCACATGGTGAAGAGCCCAAACTAATGTGCCCTGATGGAGCCAGAAGTTTTAGGGAACAAACGCAGAGGTACCTCCATGGCTCCCCACAGAGTGAAATCAGCTAGACGTATAAGCTGTGGCTTAGCGTTGTCACTGCTGACCCTGTGCTGGTCCTGAGGGCGGAACCTTGCAACAGACTCTGCACCACACTCCCCAAAATCTTCATCTCCCAGAGGATCTTTTATCCTGTGTACCCAACAGATCTGGGCTACCTGTGTTTTCATGTAGCACTGTGTCTGAGCTCACAAGCTATGTAGATACCAAAGCACTGGTGAGACAAGTGTCTCACCAAATCACCCAGATCACTATAAGCCAGAGTCACTAAGCTTTATCAAAGCCAATTCATCATTCCAGTGTCACTGCAGCATATTTCCCATCAGAGTAAATGGTTTGGCAGTGTCAAGGTAGTTTACATGTCTCTGCATTGGATGGTCTGAGGAATACCTCCTAGTATTGTGCAGGGACTGGCAGCAAGCTGCCCAGTCACCGCATAGCCCTAACCAGCTGTGCCATCAGCATTAGCTGGTTGGCTGGCCGAGCTTGCTGGAGTTATTGGTAGTGGGACCATTTGGTGGTGAAAGGCTGGACTGAACTCAGCATCTGATCAGATTATTAACATCAGACACCCATGCAGTATCTTAAGAAAATCTCCCTAACTCTGTGTCCTTTAGGTAATGGAGTTAAGATATTCTGATGGACTTAATATCCCCTGATGGACTAGTGTCCTGGTTTGAATTAGAACAAAACTAATTCTGTTCAGTGATTTTACTTTTCAGCTGAGTCTCTTCTAAGTAACGGCACTTTCTGAACTTAGCAGCATGTTTTTGCAGACAGTGTCTGCTTCCAGCAGTGATAACACTTGGTGTTTACAGTTACTATCGAGGATTGGTGTGCACAAAGGCTCTTGCTTATACTTGCTCCTGCACAGACCAAGGTCACTGCTACATCTTGTGTACCACGCTGAGGGTGCAGGAAGGAAAAGGCTGCACCTGCAGGGAGAAGCAGACAGGACAGGTGACCCTAAACTGAACAACAAGGGATTCCATCCCATATACGTAATATTCAGTAAAAAGCTGAAGGATCACAAGGGTCAATCAATCTCTCTTCTTCAATGGTCAGCATCCAAGGAAGACTCTGTCCGTTCTGCCTTTGATCCTGATCCTTGTGTTCCTGAATGCAGTTCCAGAATCCAGCTCCTGAATCCAATTCCTGTCTGCTGATGAGCCCAGTCTGGGACTTCCTCAGCCCCTGCCCACAGCATCAGCGGTAACAGTGATGTAATTGCTATCAGGGAGGTTGGGTTTGATATTGGTTTTGTATATATATGTTTACATTTCATTTTAGTATTATAATGTTCATTAAAGCTGTTTCAGATTTCTTTTCCAGTCTCCCTTATTCCCTTTCTCTTCCTCTTTGGGAAGGGAGAGGGGTTAACAGAGAGCATCTGTCATCTATTGGCCAGCCCAGCTCTAACCCTTGACAACTGGGAAGGTCTGCATGCCTCAGTATACTCTATATGTTAGGAGTGTTCTGTTCTATGGTGGGTCCCAGGTGAATGATACAATCTTTTTCTTTCCAGTGTCTAAGGCCTCGTAACTTCAGATGATGGAGAGATGACTGTACGACCTTGCTGTGAGACTGGCCCAGCCCACAAGCATTTCAACAGGAATAAAAGTGTCCCAAAGAACACGGAAGTGGCCAGGACTTCTCTGCAGGACACAGCCCTACAGGTCACTACATGGAAGTGGCAGATAACAGAAGAGAAGGGCTGGTAGCAGGAAGGAGGTGTGATGGGGTAATGTGTATGAAAGAAACAGCGCTAAAAGGTCTTGCCAGCATTTACCTGCTTAAGAACTGCAAAGCAATTTCTTCGACAGGAAAGGTGAAAGGTTGCTATTCATTTTTGTTCTTAACAATACATTGAATTTAAGTGCTTGTATTTGTAATAGTAAAATTAGGATTTATAAAACGATAGTAGTTTTTTTACCTAAATTGTAAGCATTTTTATTTATCACCCGTACATTTAAAGACCCATATGATATGTATGGATTTTTTAAATTTTATTTTTGAAAAAGTTAGATGGACCTTTACTTTCCAAAGTCTGAGAAATAACATGGCAGTCCGTCCTCCACTGAGTTAGCACGGCAATGTTTGTGTAAGTAAGTTCTTACAACTTCCGGTGAAGTGGGTTTCACAACCTCCGTATGTAATCTATTCCAGTGCTACCTTACTCAGGGAAAGTTTTTGCCACATCTAGCCTCTTTCTTTTTCCCTTTCTTCTTTTCTTTCCTGCAAATTAAGCCTATTAGATTTTATCTTTGTCCTTCCAGCACTGTAATCGCTGCCTTTCTTAATAACAACCTCTCATACACTGCAAGCATGTTACCATGTCCTGCCCTACTTCCAGCCTTCTCCTCTAGACTCAACAAACCCAGTTCCCCTCCTTCTCCCCAGAGAATGTTTTCCAAACTTCTTATCGCTACAGATGTACTCCCGTGCCCATGTTCCCTGCCTGGACCAGCTGGGCTGCTTGCTGTTCCGCTGCATACTTTCAGTGGTGGCTTCTCACTTCTCTCCAGCTGTGGTCTGCCACCCTGCAGCCCCCAGCCTGGGCACCCCCTTCCCCAGCCCTGGTGGCTCACCCGCAGTAGAGGTTGGCTGAGATGCTTGCCTGGGCTGAGCAAGGCTGCTGCAGGGGCGTGGGGGGCCCTGTTGGGCCAGGTGCTGGGAGAACGGGTGCCAGGCCCCCAGGCCCTGCTAAGCGCAGGAACCGGCATGTGCAGTTCACTCCTCTTACCTCCTAGCCCTGCCAGGAAATGAGCGTCCTTGCTTTCCTGGGTTTGTCCTGAATTCCCAGATTCAGGAAAATCATCAACTCTCTCCTCAAGTGCTCTCAGATAATAGGATCAAAGAATGGTTTGAGTTGGGAGTGACCTTCAATATCATCTAGTCCAACCCCCCTGTTATGGGCAGGGACACCTTTTACTAGATCAGGTTGCTCAAAGCTTTGTCCAACTCAACCTTGAAGCTTCCAGGGATGGGACATCCATGACTTCTCTGGACAACCTTTTCCAGTGTCCTACCATCCTCATCATAAAAAAAGTATTCTTATATCCAAGCTAAACCTACCCTCTTTCAGTTTAAAACTATTGTTATTCCTTTTCCTGTCACTACAGGTAAAAAGTTTCTCTCCATCTTTCTTATAAGCCCCTCTACATAGTGAAAAGCCACAATAAGGTCTCCTTGGAGCCTTCTGTTCTCCAGGATGAATAACCTCAACTCTCTCAGCCTTTCTTCATAAGAGAAGTTAATTAATTTCTGGTAATCTACTTTGGAAATTCTCTTAGGAGACAGAAGTCCCCACATTCTATGGAATGTGAGCATTTCAGGAACTCCTAAAGAGGAAAGAAAACCAAAAAATATGTAAGTCCTCATCATCATTTTAGGAGCACCAGCTTCCAGGCTCAGTTGGAGTTATCCAGCCCCACATCTGTGTTTGACAGTCCTTGTATCAGCTACTGCAGTGGAGAGCAGTGGAAATCCTGGTCATGTACAGTGTTACAGATCCAAATCCTTACAGTCTAAAGACCCCAAACAGTACATAGTTAGCTCATTACTAGCAATATTCCCATTAATACTTTATTACAATAGTAGCACATTCTGGTTTTGGTTATTTCAGATTGAACAAAAAAGCTTATTAGTGCTCCCTCTTTGCAGCAGCCCTTTCTACCCAGATTATCCTTATGTCCCTCACACATTCCCAACGAATTCAGTGTCACTAAACCAAATATTTTGACCTGCTGCCTGGACAAGGTATTAGATGAACTGCAAAACTGCATACATAAGTGCCAGTCTCCCCGTGCTGATTCTCCCATGGGGGTGCCAGTAAGGGCCCCCTGGAGTACCTAGTCTCTGATCTCTGACCATAGGAGCATAGTCATCTTTGATTCCACTGCATCGTGATAAGTTTCACTGAAATGAACAAGTTGGTTCCTAAGTGACTAATGGGGCACTGATAGTGTGATTTAAAAAGCCTTATTCCCTCAAGGAACTGGAGAAAAAACTCCATGAGCCTGTAAAAAGTATATCATTAATTTGATCCTCAGATCTGGAAATACATATTTTAATAAAGATTGAATAGATGTTTTGAACTATCTCTTGATTTTGAGACTTCTGTCTCATTCTGAACATATCCAAGTGAAAAGGAAATTCAGGATGAGAAGACTAACCCTTTATTCACAGGAAGAGGGGATAGGAAAACACTTTTAAATCTTCTTTTCCCACTCATCCAAAAGCTCTTGGTTCTTGAGGGGAGCAGTGGGACAGAAGAGTTCTGCCCGCTTGCTGCAGCAGATGTCATTGAACGCTTTTCTTGAGAAAGCTGGAAAAAGGCAAGCAAGCAATGAAAGGCACCAGGCAGAGCTTTTGCTCCCCTTCCATCAAGGACCTGCTTCTGCAGGGTAGCTCCTGCAAAAACTGGAGTGCAGGCAGCCTGGGGAAAGACGGGCTGGTGTTTGTCTGCCTGTATCTCAATAGCCACAATATGAGTATCTCCATCTAAGTTATGGTCCAGGCTCCCTTCACAGTCACTGGAGAGAAATGGACACTGTTAAGTGTTGATTCATCCAACCTATTTTAGATGTCTACTTTAGGAGCAGGTGAATCATGCCATAGAAATGCTCCTTGAATATTTGAATAAGGGGCTTTTCTTGTTTTGTTTGATGATTTATTCTCAGTTTGTTATATGCAAGATTTCTTGCTTTTAAGTAATATATTTTAATAGACTTCATTTTTAATACAGAGTTAATCTTTCTCAAAATGAGCATGTGCTGATAGGACATCTTTCTCTGAGAGCTGGGCTTTCAAAAAATCAGCAGTTTCACTCCTGAGATTTTGTAGTTTGTCTTCTGGAAGGGATTGGGATGTGTGGAATAGAAACGATGAAGTATTAAGACCAAAGAAGACAGAAGCCCGGAGGGGAAAAAGATGAGCAAGTCAGAATCTGAAAAAACATAGTCAGGGAACACAGATGATGTGGTTTCTGTAAAAAGCTTGTTTGTTCAGTTAGAGAGGAAGGGAATTTGTGTATGCATAGCTGCAGTTTAATTAACTGTACGAATCACTGTGTATATACAAAAATGCAGAGTATTTTATTGGATAGACTAACTGATATCGTATTATTGGATATGATTGGATATAAAGATACACTCTTATGGATTTTATAGAGGTATATGTGTGTATATATAGTTGTAGACTCCACATCTATGAGTGTAAGGTGGCAGAGGAGCTTGACACAGAAGGATTTGTGTATGATAAGTGGAAAGTACTGGAATAAAGATTTTTTTTTATTCCAGCCAATGCTCCTCCAGCTCGGTCTGTGGTTTTTAAAGTTACATTTCTAACCCTTCAGTATAGCTAAGAAATACTTGAAGATGGGACCTAGCTTCAGAAATGGTCCCATAATGTAAAGGTATCTGTCCATAAAAGTTGATTACTTTCTTCAGTTGTCTAAATTTCCTTCTGAACCCCTTCTGCACCAGGGCAGCATGTGTAACAGGAGATTGGCAGCTCCTGTATTTTGAAATAAGTATGTAGGGATGCTGTGCTATTGCTCCTGCCCCTTCAAAGCTGTCAAGAGTTCGATGTTGCTTTCTCTGCCTTCTTGATTTTTCTTGCTTCTTGCTTATTCAGTCAGCGTAGGATAATGCAAGGAGCAATGTGGGTAAGTGGTTTAACTCAGTGGGACATAGACCTGAGCTCTAATACATGTTCCTATGTCAACATGGTTGTCTCCCAGCCATAGGCCAGATCTAGAGTTCCTTCATCACAGATGTTTTATTCTCTCTGTTGTATTTGCTTTCCTTCCATTGAGCCCTTATCAAGAGCTACTAATGAGCTGCATTCACTGTTCTTTCTTACATGTGTTTGTATGAAAGCTGTATTTTAAATTATATGTCATATAAACTGTGGTTGTATATGTTTATAAGCTTTACTTATGAAAAGAGTTATGGACTGTTGTATACAAGACATTTCGTTGGGCAGAAGACAGAACTTCAATTACAATGGATAAATGCATTGTTGTTACTCAAATGAAGCAGCATGCCAGCTATTCATGGAATGGCATTCATCTTTAATAAATATTTTACATAATACATGCAAGTTATTCATGGAATGGCATTCATTTTAAATAAATGTTTTATGTAATGCTGACCACTTGGGACTCCCAGGAATTAAAGATTTGATAACAGTGTGAGCTGTCATCTTCTTTTCCTTGAGTTTGATCTCAGTGCTATAAAAGTGGTTGTAAGGAGTTTTTTTAGTTCCAAACCCACCAAACATTTCCAGTGTATTGGTTGGCTGCTGTATATTACATGCAAGCCTATTAACAGGTCTTTGCTTTTCTTTGTGACCCTTTATAGATCCCTCAGTACTTGTTTTATCCTCTCCCCAAAAATCAAAGGCTCATAAATTGAAAATTTGCAGTGTATTTGCGATGACTTCTATTTTGGGGGTTACAGGATGCCATTTTAAAACACAATATAATTGGTTGTACTTTCCTTGTTGCAGTTACAGGTGGCAAATCATCCTGGTCCCTTCACTAGTTCAAACATTAATCTTTGGGAAAAATGAGTGTCAGAAGCCTGGTTATGAAGCCGTGGGGCCATGTATTGGCTGCACTGACACTTAGCCTTTGCTTGAGGTAGGTGTGGGGCATAGCAAGCTTTGGCCAGGAGGAGCAGAAGGTGTTTTGAATACTGAGTCATGGTAGTGAATGTGCTTTCTACCATTATCTACCGTGAAATTCATTGTAAGAATGAATCAGGTCATTGGTATTTAATCTGAACTGGAGATGTGAAACTTCACATGACTACGCAGGAGATGATAGGTTGCTGTGATGACGTGTAGCATCCAGGCTGTGTAGCTCTTCTAGGCAAAACGTGTCCTTGTGGTTGTGCCTTTTCTTGCAATTCTTTGTGCTTATGTAGAAAACTGTATGTGTAATAACTTGAAAAATTTAAAGGCTTTTAGAATGTCTTAAATAAAATCATTTGCTTATAAATAAATGTCTCAATGTAAATATACATGTTTGATTATAATACACACAGGTATAAATATAGATGTACACATGTGTAATTAGAAAACAATGTAATAGTCCAGTCTCAAATGTTTTACGTCTGTAAGAGGAAGGAGCATTCTGAACTGAGTTTTGTGTTGGCTGATTTTACAGTATTATTATGTACAGCATTTTTGGTTTATACTGCAGGGCAGGGACAGGAACACTTCTATGTTGAAATTTGTGTGTTAATGATATGGATAATTCACAGTGGTTTCTCTTGGTTTTGTTTTGTTTTTTTCTTGGTGACTGTACCTAATGCAATCAAGTCATGAAATATGTGTATTATGGTGGGATGAGACTTTTGCAGCATGAAATGGATCATCAGTAAACCCTGACCTCTGGGTTTGTTAAAAGAGATAACACCTAGATCAGATGTTACCCATAATGACAATAATATGTGAAATAAAATGCTGAGCTTTTACTCCTATCAACTTTATAATTACAATGTTTCAAAACTATTTGCTCTTAAGGGCTTCTTATTTTCAGAAAAAGTCTACATGCTGTTTGTTTGCAAAGGAAGATGTGAGATTTAAGGCTGAAATGGACGTTTATATGCAAGGGTATTTTCTTCTTGTTTTATTTGTTTATTTTTTTGTTTAGGTAGCATTGCTTTATCTAAATATAGTACATGATTTATTAATGAATGTTAACTACTCAATAATCGTAGTAGAGAAAGTATTGGCAGAGGAAGTTAGACTCAGTTCTTCACCTCAGAAGATATTACTATAAAGAGTTTACATTGGGTCTCTTTTAAATAAAATTACTTATTATCCCGTAGAGCTTCCTAGCCAGTTTTCTTCCCTTTCTATTTAATCTTTTGTGGTTGTTTTGGGATTTTTTACCGCTTGCCGCTTGTCAACCCTGGATGCAATTCCGAGATCAAGAAAGCCAGCATTTGCACACCTTTTTGATTTCCTGAACTCTAATTCAGATTTCCTGAAACTCTAAATATATAAGCAGTGGCTTTATTCACAGTTTCAGAGATTGGACTTTACTCCTGCAGTCATGATCATGATCAGAATAAAGGAAGGAAAACAGACCCAAAAGTACCATGGAAACTAAGATGGTTTACAGTTGGACTCAATGACATAATGATCTTAAAGTCCCCACCTAAGTGATTCTACGATTCTATGACTGGTTGGGGTTTGGGTTTTTGTGGATTTTCTTTGGTTTGTTGTTTTTTGGGATTTTGTTGGTTGGTTGGTTGGGGG
>VZZY01019037.1:142022-155793 GCA_013400335.1 Eurystomus gularis | reverse complement strand
GGGGGGGGTGTTTTTCTTTTTTCCTCTTGGTTTTAAAATATCAAATGCTTCCCACTCCAGTTCAGCTTTTTTCATTACCTGTTTAAATTGGAGTGATAATCTAAAGCTGGCAGAATGTTACATTTCCTCTGCCAGGCAGCAGATGATGCAGCTTTTGACCTTTGCAATACTGGAAAAGGCCACGTGAGGGATACTGCGGCAAGGTCGTTGAGATGCTTCATCAGAAAGCTGCGTGGTACTGATGGCTGACAGTGGGTCTGAAGGAGGCTAGGCAAAAGACCATGTGCAATTCTAGCTAACCCATTAGACTTTAATTTTATTATACAACGGCTTCATTATGTCCCCTGTAATAATTCCAGAACGCTCACAAAAACCAAGAGAGCGACTGCATGTAGTCAGCAGAAGCCACAAAATACCTGTGTGAGTCAAAAAACCCTAGCCAAGGAAAGGAAAACTCTTCACCTAAAAGTAATCTCTAACTAATTTCACATGAATGTGGGAGATCACTCATTTGACCTTGGCGGTCTCTGAGAAAGTCATGGGGCTCTGCAGTTTCTCTTCAACTAAGAAAATAGGTGCTGCAGCTGATGGGAGGGTCTCTGCTAGAAGATGACAGGCTGTTGGAAAAGATGGCGAGCAGAACTCTGCGCACACATCTGCGCAGCAAGGAACAAGGCTTGCTGCCACATATTTCTGGCACCAGCCAATTTTTTTGTTGTCGTTGAAAGAACAGATACAGCCTTAGGCTAGTAAGGTATGTTTTAGGTGTGACTCCTAATAATGATTCTGTTTAAATCAACTTTATTTAAAAATTTTTCGTATTTTCAAATTTTACTTTAAATTGATAGGATAAATCAAACGATAAAATAAAATAGGGTCCTATTAGACTGCGTTACCTGGGAGGACATGCAGGATTCAGCCAGCCAGTTTGCTCCTGCACGTAAACTTGAAGAGATGCATCCTCCTCGGCAGCTTTAACAGCACTTTTCTGGTCCTCCATGGTGATAAATGCAGGGACTCTCTTCTTTCCTCTGGCCTGAAAGTAATTCTGGACTGGTTTACCTTGCTCAGTCATTCAGCTTGGTTTCTGGGGGACCATTTTTCCCCCCTTTCTTTTCAGGATTTACAAATTCTTCTGTGGTTTAAGAGGTTCCTTTTTCCACTTTCACCCCTTTCCTCACAGGTAACTGCCCTGTTGTAAATAGCTCCCTGATGAACAACATGGGGGAAAGAATGGATGCTAATGTGCTGTTCCTTAGATTGGGGTCAGGTAAGGAGAGAAAGATTGCTGCCAGAGCGATTGCGCCACAGAGTTCCACCTTCAGAAACACTAACATATGAAACAAAAAGATGCCTCGTGTTTTCCCTTTTAATCCCATTTCATGCCTGATAAATCCATAATAAATCACCTAAACAACAGACAATCACACTGGATGCCCTTTGGCATTGATTCCTGCAATCACACCAGCCTACAAACTATTGCCATGCCAGTTTTCTGCTTTGTCTTTGCTCTGGTTCCTCCCTTCTACCCATGACCGATCTTCCAGCATGACATTTTCCTTCTAGTTCTGCCCAACCAAGCCTTGCAGCAGCCAGTCCCCAGGCAAACAGTAGCATTCCTGCACACTCAGCTACTCTTGTGCTTGCTGTAAGACCACTCTCCCAAGAGAAAGGTTGCATTTCTAAAGAGACAATATGCCAATATTCCTCATATTTTCTCATTGTCTTCCTGAGAAACTTTTTGCTTGACAGCAGATGAGCTCATGGATTTTTGCATATTCTTTTTTCTGCAGTCTTAAAGTAAATGCTGTAGGAGGTCAGGTGTTTTGCTGAACCATGAGTGCTGCGGCATTTCTTCTTTGGCTGACAACTTGACATATTATTTTGAACATAGTGACAGAAGTCACTACTGTTGCATGAAATGGTGGTGAGATACGGGAACAGGTTGCCCAGAGACGTGGTAGATGCCCCATTCCTGTTAACATTGAAGGTCTGGTAGGATGGGGATCTGAACAACCTGACAGAATTGAAAATGTCCTTGCTCATTGCAAGGGGGTTGGACTAGATGATCTTTTAAGGTCCCTTCCAACCCAAGCCGTTCTATGATTCTATAAATCTTTTCTATATTTGTGCCTTTGGGTGGAGCAAAAACTTCATCTATTAGAAGAAAGTTCTTTAACATGAGGGTGATAGATCACTGGAATAGGCTGCCCAGAGAGGTGGTGGAGGCCCCATCCCTGGAGTCATTCAAGGTCAGGCTTGATGCAGCTCTGAGCAACCTGACCTAGGTAGAGATGTCCCTACTTGTGTAGGGAAGTTGGACCGGATGACATCTAGAGGTCCCTTCCAGACTGGAACATTCTATGATTCTGTAATATCCCCATCATTCCTTGCAGTTGCAGCAGTTGCTGAGGCACCCTATGGGACGAGCATGTCATATACCCTAGTAAGTGATTTTAAATGACTGACCATATTTTTTCTTTCT
This sequence comes from Eurystomus gularis, assembly GCA_013400335.1. Taxonomy (NCBI): domain Eukaryota; kingdom Metazoa; phylum Chordata; class Aves; order Coraciiformes; family Coraciidae; genus Eurystomus; species Eurystomus gularis. The sequence goes on along the minus strand of VZZY01019037.1, from coordinate 153,308 downwards.
GGATAAATCTCTAGATTGTTAATTATACTTTCCATTCCATCTTTAAATTAGGTTTCAGAATTGCTAACTTCAATTAGCAGTAGTGGTCAGTATTTAGCTCCATAAAGTTAGTATTTATAAAGTTTTCCTGTGTCAGCAGGAGCTGGCTAACTGGAATTTAAGCTTTTTTATCCATTTTGATGTAGTACTATTAGATATTACAAAATTAGCATCTTTGTCCACAGAGTCCAGCTCTGGACACATGCTTAGGTTCAGGCAGCTCCTTATTCTTCCCTCAATATTGGCAGTGGAACATCTTCCCTCCTTCTATTCTCTTTCAGTCTCTGCCTCTAAGACTGCAGATGTCTCTGTCCTCTTCACGAGTTTTCTAGGAAAACCATGAATTGAAACACATGGTCCACTGCATATGCTCCGTCTGACATGTTTTTACTTGAGTGACTCCTTCACCTGAGGTGTGTGTGCTGCAATACTGTACTCCAAACCAAGAGACAGATCCCATGGTGAACTGTCTCAAATGGAAGACAACATTCATGTTTAGAAACCAGGCAAACTATTGTTAAAGGAAGAAGGAAAGTAATTTCCATTTCTGCTTTGAGCTGAAGTCTTACCTTTATTTTGGCTCTTATCATGCTTTGTTTTTAATTAAATTGTAGATAGGTCATGTTATTGAAAAAACAGTATTAAATTGAGCTTCTTGTATTTTTAAGAAATTTATCCTAAACCATGTTTTTCCTTGGGAGATTACCAGCTCAGAAATCTCTCCAATTGCTCTCTTTCCTCCTTATCTTTTCTATGCCTCTGGGATCTCCTGTCCTGCCTTCAGCTCTGGCTGCTCTCCCCTGCTGTGTCCTTAGTCAAGCCTGTGCGAGAGGAAGAACTTGCTCCTCCTGCTTCAGACAGTTTTCCTTGCCAGGGAGACCTGAATATGATTGTCTCAGTCTGCTGCCTGCTCTGGTGCTGGGATGGACATCCAAACATGGGACCTTCCTTTCCCTAATTAAGTCCCCACTTCTAGGTACTGGAGGATATACTAGCCCTCTGGTTTTAACCTGCTACTCAGAACACAAAGAGAAGATGTGTTTCCCATGGAAGTCAAGATAGTTCCCCATAAAGGCAGGAGGAAACCAGCTTTGACTCCCCATCCCTTCCTTTGTGCTGTCTGTTGGAGCATGCCACTGGGGAAGGATGAAACAGGAGTGATCATCCCAAACGAAAAACAAAATCTACCCTTGTTACATCAAACCACTTGTGCCAACAAAACAAACTTTCAGGTGAAGGCAACACCACATGATACAAAGCCAAGCTGCCACAACTCAGTAAGGACTGTTCTTTGTTTACCCAATCTACAAGTGTATACTAGATGGAGGAAGGGAGCAGGAAGAGAGGTTGAAGCGGTCAGGATTACCTTAAGCCCCAGGGTAATAACATGAAAACACCACCATTTTTCAGAGGAGAGAAGGTGTCGCTTGTTTTTTGTGCTGCATTATTTAGAACATTTCAAAACAAGCCACATGTTGCTTTAAAATGCGAGCAGATCATTACTAGAGCATTTTCTAAACACATTTTGCACACTTCGCGGTAATTGCTCTTGGCAGGCATCCAGACAAACTGCTAAGATGGCAAACTTCAACATCTGCAGGACTTGACATTTAAATGCACAGGCTGGCAAAACTACAAGCAGGTAAGCAAGCTATGAGGAACCCTCACTGCTATACGTACCAGCAGACTTGTTCAGGCTCCCTGCACTCAGCTTCCCTGGATTTACTGAGAAAGGTGAAGCTAAACCAGGCACAATGCCATTTCATTTCTGTGGCACAGACTTGTGAAGTTCCCTAGGCCGTATTTCTTGCGTAAGGAGTAAGACCGGTGGCTGTAGAGGAGTTTAAATAATTGCTGCTGGGCATTTAAAGCAATCATTCATGATTGTGGTTTCCCGTTTGGTACCAGTTGTCTAAGTTGGTTGGCACTTGTCTAAGCCTTTCCTCCCCTTCCCTCAAACATTTTCTGCCTGTCATACCGACACAGCCGTTGGTGTGTCTGTACAGTGGATTGGATCAGGAACTGATCCGTCTAAAAATAATTGAGGGTAGAGTGGGGAACTATTCCGCTTCAGTCACTGAAACTTTCCAATCTGCGTCATCGTGCAGTTGCACACACAGCTGCACTGGCACGGTGAGCCGGTAAATGACCACGAGGACACGAAGAATAAAAGATGAGGGACACTCATTTCGAAAGAAATGCAGGTGGAACCATAGCTTCAGTAGGATGAGCTGGGTAGTACAAACCTGGCAGCTCCACTCCTCAAAGGTACTTAGCAAGAGATGAACACTGACTCCTGCTGTGTAATGTACATTTGGAAAATAAAAGTTTCATAACCTGGTCCTCCTTCAGAACTATTTCCTATGTGAAAAAAAAAAAGGGGTACATTTCTGTTTAATGCCTTTATTCTGCTTTCTCTTCACTCATCCCTGCTCCTCCAGGGCTGTTGTTTCATGATGTGGATTGCATGGTGACAATACCAACTGAAGGAACCGCTGAGCTCTTTGGATGTTAGTTACCACCCGCCCCCAACTGCAATTTTCCCTCACTTGTGCCAGCCCTGCTGTTTGTGGAGCTGTGCTGAGCACTGGATCAGGGAAGCGATCCAAGTTAAAAATAACCCAGCGGGTGGCCGGGGATGGCAAAAGCCTCAGCCATCCGATGTAATCCACTGTCACAAGCCAGGGAGAGCTGCTTGCAATTGCAGAAAGCCATGAAAGCCCAGCCTCTTGTAGCCATTTGCTACGAGAAATATGAAACTGTCAGCCAGTTGAAGGAGCCTTTTGAATGAGAAGGCAGGAATCCTTCACTTGTGTTCGTAAGGGGCGAGAGAGAAAACCTTACCACGCACAGACACCAGCATAAAACCTCTTCACATAGGCTTTACTTGAGCTGTCCTTCACATGACAGTTTTGCCACAAAAGCTAATGGCAGTGTATGCTATTCAGCTGATGTACATTGTTTATTCTGTGGATTAGGGAGAAAGTCACCATGATTTTTTATTTTAAAGTTCTGGAAGGATACTGCAGGTATGGGGGCTGTGCTAGCACCAAGCAAGAGAAATGTATTCTTCAGAGACATGAATTTAATATAACTTTATGTTACCAATTTGCTGATATATTCCAGAAGAGCACCTTCTCAGCTCTAGAAAAAAAATACCACCACTGTGATATGCAAGTACTAACCTACATGATGACAGCAGCAGTGAAATGATCTTTGCCTACTCATAGGCTTGGAAGGGAGCATCTGTAATTATTCATTCTCTCTTGTATTCCAAGCCACATCTGAGTTTCTTCTAATTTCTCTCTTCAGTTTATGGCTCATTCCTCCTGGGATGAGTATTTTGAAATACCAGTCATTTCCTTTTTCTCTCTCTCCTGCTTGTAACTTGGCACCTCACTGCTTCCCTCCCCAGGAATGCACCTGCTGGGAGCTGACTAGCTTGAGCACTGATGGCAATGAAGGTGAAGCATCAAGAGCCTTAGAGCCTGAGGAGTTTCAGGATCTTCTCAAGCTACATTTCTTGAGAGACGAATTCATCCTTTCTTCCACAGGTATTAGTGGCTCCATACACACTGAGGTGGAAGATGCAGTTGAAACCCATAGTTAGATTAGCATTAGCAGCTACATCACATATTAGCCAAATGAAAGCGAGTGCCTGAGGATCAGGGCAGGATGTGGCTGCCCTAAGGCAAATTCTGAATGCTTTCACACCATCCTCTGTGCTCAGAATAGGCCTGAGCCATAACATCATTGTGGAGAATGCCAGGTAACTCCTTAGATTTCAAAGTCCAGAATAAGTACCATCATATTTTGCCAACTTATTTCACCTTTCTAAGAAAGTGAGGAATTGTGTTCATTGATTTTAATTCTTCTCTCTCTAGACATAAGGAAAAATGTTTTGATATAACCCCCTGCCCCTTGCGTTCCCATTGCAGTTTCTCTTCTTGTGATAACTGTTAAAAGATATTTTTTAATATATATAAAGCAGCTTGTGGTTCCTGTTTGACCCTAGGTTCACAAAAAGGTTTGATCATATGTCCAATGAATTGGGAAGATGTCTGCAATCTTTGCATACAATATGCAAACTCTGTTTTTCCTGTTTTGCTTGGTATTTCTGTGAGCCTGAAGGCATAGAGAGAATTCAAAGGTCAGCTGTTAAAGAAATCAGGCAAGAAAAGCAAACAGTTGCCCAGCAAAGAGGCATCTTCTTAAGCACAACAGCCAGGTGCAGAGCTGTGGGAAGCAACTTCTCTCTCCCTATCCTAGAAAAGAAGATATTCTGCTAAGGCTGGGAAAAGGCAGATCAAATGACATAGGTCTGTCAAAAGCTCTGCCTTCTGTAAAGGCATATGCAGATTACATGTGCTTTGGGGTGATGTGGGGTGAGCAAGGAGAGACTTCCCTTTTGTGAGGGAAAACATTGATAGAATAGGGCTGATGCTGCGAAGCCTCCTCTGTGGCTCTGTGCTTACAGATAGGAAAGCACACCCGCCTGAACCGTAGCTAGGTAGAGTTCAGTGGTACTTCGGTGGAGGTCAGCTTGAGGTAGATACATGGTAAGCAATGGCCCAAAGCAACATATGACCAGCAGCAGGAGAATCGCAGGAGTAAATTCTGGAAAGCAAAACAACAGAAGTCCAGATATAAGGGAGCAATTACTTGGGCAGTCTGGAGAACAGTGACCCTTCTTCCATGCAGCTGTTACAACCTTCAAATCACCTAATATTCCCAGCAGCCTCAGGAAATCTAATTCCCCAGTCTTTCTTCCTAGCAGTTCATTCCCTTTTGACCTCTTCTGCTTACTCTTTCCATCACAGAGTGTCCTGGTTCAACCATTCATCAAGCAAAATGCTTCATGATGCCTTTAGTTTGGCTGTGTTGCCCTTCTTAATAAAGCCATGCCGCTACTCTTACCCTTTCCCATGCACAGGGCAGGGAGATAGGCTTGTGCAGGCCAGCTGGGCTTGCACTATTACCAGATAAACCTTTCAGGGGTCAAACCGGCTGTATTTCCAAGCAGCTTGCTTGGTCTGGTCTCCTGGGACTTGCGAGTTCTGCGAGTAGCTTTGCTTTTCCAGATGAGGGTTACCTTGGTCAATTCCTCAAGGCTGTGCAGCCAAGATTTGCTGCAGTATGGTAGAGTTATTTTGAATTCCATATGGCTGTTCAGACAAGTCTGTCCTAAGCAACATCAACCTTTAAATCCAATGGAGCTGTGCTTTGCACAGAGTGCCAAAGGGAAGGAAACAAAGGAGTCTGCACGCCTTTGCATTCTGCGTCCATGAGGATGTTTGGCCCTGGTATGGCCTGCTTTAATTATGGGTGCTTTCACTTACCCTTGAAGGGTTATTTTGTTCTGACTGTGCTGTCCCACCTATCCCAGCATGTCTCCCAGGCACGGAGTCAGCTATCCACAGAAAGCCTCAGGAAGAGGAAAATTCTGCTTCCTCTGAGAACTCTGACTCCTAGGCTCTCTGGTTCCTAGGCTCTCACATCTGTTCACATGAATGAGTGTCCCAAACAGGCCAGGCCTGTGAGAAGAAAACCAAACAGCTGTCGAAGTCCACCAAGGCTGCAAAAGCAGTGCTGTCAGGTGGATTCATGCATTTTCTACTAAGAAAACCAGCAAGCACTTCATGAGAAAAGGGAGGGGACAGTGGAGAGGTGAATTAGCCTACTTGTGAGATGTATCAGGTTTAGTTTGGCATGGAAAGGCTAAAGACCCTTCAGAGCTTGGAATACGAGCAAAAGCAGCAAAACAGATTACCCCAGCAATGCCTCTTTTGGCCTCCGTTTGCTCCACCTCCTTGAAATATCCTGTATTCTACTTTGTTTTTTCAGAGATGAGGGCTTCCGTTTTTGTGTCTCTGGCTATTCTGCCAAGCGTTGTGGGGGTCAAGGGGAAACAGGGCCACAAAGAACAGTTTGGTGTGTGTGCATAAGCAGTTTTGTTTGTTTGACATAGCTCAAAATTGCTTTAGATGTTACACATAAAATACTCCCTCAAATTTATGAAACACAAAACCCAAACCTCTTGTCCAAGATCAAAAGAGATCTGTTTTCCTAGTCATGAACAATGTGGCAAAGAGGAATGTAAAAGAAATTGTACTTTGGTCACCACTATTGCACATCTGTCAACAGGGGACTGGAAAACTGGATCCCATTCAACCCAAGTGACAGAACTGGGACGAGACTCTCCTCAGAGCAGCTGCAGCTTTGCTAGAACGAGGTTTATCGACCAGCACGATGGTGTGTCACTGCAGAGTAAGGTTCTGCCACTTTCTCTTGTAAAGGAACGGTGAGCCCTGTGTGACATCCTCTAGCTTTTCAGATGCATGCAGAAATATTAGACGAAAATGGAGACCAATTCTAAGAACAGCCCTCACCTCTGGGTTCTTATTTGCATTGCACGGCAGCTGTGCTAAGTAAAAGTCATCCCTCTGTGAAGGATGACACATGTACTTCCAAATCTGGTCCTGCCAGGGAACAAGAAACTGTGATGCTCAGGACACTCTGGGTAGAAAGAAAGAAAAAAAGATGGGATAACAAAAAACACTAGGGCGGGAAATTTTATTTTAGAGACATCATTCATCCTTTGTCTACCTTAGGTATTTCTAAAGTGCCATATCATCACTGTAGTATCGAAGCACCATTAGCAGAGCAGGAATTTAGAGGATTCTAGAGCTCCCTCCGCTGGCAGGAGGATATGGGCACCAGCTGGTGACCACGGGTCTGAATGGCTGTGCTAGGGATGGTATGTGCAAGGCATGGTCTACTGGAATGATAGTAGCTTTTTCCAGTAGTCTCCCACTATGATTCTGATGGAGGTTATAGCTGGTAGAGAAGCCAGTGAGCAAGCAGCTCTGAAAGTAAACCTTCTGGTTCTCATTGTTTTGCACGTGTCCGTACCTCTGCTTTCTGAATTTGGCTCGTGACTTTGTGCTGCCCACAAAGCGATGAAATCCCTGGAAGAGGAGGAACATACCCTGTAACTTCTGCAACAGCAGCGGAAGGGTGGTGCCCAGATTCTCCTTGCCAGCTAGATGATCACAAACAGTAAAGGCTAGGGGAAGTGAATTACTTCAGCCAAGTGACACTGAACAGGGAAAACTAACAGCGGCTGTGGAAAGGAACGTCAGCAATGTGCTTACACTGGTGAGCAATCCAATCCCGGCCGCTAAGACTACTGCACTGGCAATGTGCTGTGAACCCTAAGGCCACTTTGATCTGGCATATAGTCTTAAATATGTTCATAAAGCTCTTAGAAATAAATGCACATCAATCATTTTAATTTATAGAGCACTGTTACCAGTTAAGTATACACAGCACTTCACAAAGCACGTAGAAAGGAAAATAAATGCTCCGAGGACTGCTGCGAAAGCATATTCATGGGCAGCTGGTGTCTCAAACCAGAATCTTGAGGCAAGGGTTTCCCTTTGAGTTCAGCTACGTGCAGACCTGGGTTTGATGTCAGCGACCAGTCGCCACAGTGACTCTGCTCACGTTGCTGAAAGAAAAGTTGCATTCACGAGATGCCTTTCCCTGGCAAACAGGGCTTCTTACCCAAACGGCTTTAGTGCTGTAGATTTCCTTTGGGAAACTGAAACTGGAATGGGCCAGGCCTGCACACACTGATCAGTCCTACAGCTGCACTGCAGCATAACCTTTGAATTCAGTTAAAAATGAGCCTACCAACTAAGAGCTGTAGGATCCCTTTCGGAAGTCTGCTAGCAAAAATGAAAATCTTGATGCTTCTGGAACCTATTAGATGACCATTAGTCACATTTCCAAACCACTTTCCAGAAGTGGAACAGAAATCAAGGAGTCATTGGTTTGAGGCTTTTCATAAAAACAAACAAACAAAACAAATACAAAACTAAAAGCAAAAACGTGCATTCGCAAAGGAAGGCTTTGGTTCCTGTGTAAAAAAAGCCCATCTCATTTCTGAGAGTTCCTTCTACTTCCCTGAGCAGCTGCACATAAAGGTGCCTTGTTCCTCTAGGAGCCGCAAACAATTTCATGCTCCCCCTACATCTCCTTTTTATTAAACTAGATGAAAATAACATTTTACCAGCAGTTCAGTATCAAGAATTGGCTTGGGGCTTGCAGAAGGGATTTGCGCAATCCCTTGGAGAGTAGTTAAGTTCTGCATAGGAAGTCGTTCCCAATCATCCTTGACCAACAGTTGCTCAAATCCACAGATCTTCTTAAGATCTTTATTTCCTTCATCTCTTCCTCACCACCGCTTCAGTCCTTTCACTAGCTTCAGCTGGCATTCCTTTTTCCAGAGACCTACTGGAGCCATGGAGTCAGGTGCACGATTATTAAGGTACATCACAAAACTAGAAATGTGTTTGAAGCTCCAGCAGTGCTGGATAATCACACCAGTTGGTATCGTCACTAAAGTGATCAGCAGCAAACCAGTCAAAAATATAAACAATGTAAAGTGTTGCACTGCAATTCCTTGTAGTTAAAACCACGAGGGGGGTACATCCTGCAACGGCCACCGATACGTACCTGTGTAAAACGAGGGGGAGAACACTACACTGAGTGACATTTAGAGGTCATTCTTTGCAACCATAGGAGCCACACATTTTTTTATAGATACATAAATAAAACAACCCAATTCCACATCTTAAACATACACACAAAATAATCAATGTAAAACTGAAATGTCCTGATGTGAAAATTCAGATGTTTTGGTACAAACCCCATTTCTCCCAGATTATAACTGAGAAGTGCTAGCATATACAGAATGTTTAGCGCTTTGAGAAGTACTGATATGGTGTAGTGTATGTATGTGTATCACATACTGATATGGCGTAATGTCATCACTGTCATTGTGTGTGCACACACAACTGCCCCCCTGTGAGTGTGAAGATACACGTAGTATAAAAGCCAGTTCATAGGTATGTGAATATATACATACAGATGTTATTTACACATGTACACGCACACCCACTAGCCAAAACAGGGCTTAAGAAATACTGGTATGGAATCAGTACTGTTCTGTCCTGTTTTGCAACACAGCTTAGACCAGCACACTTGAACCGTATCTGTAAATCCGAATTCTGCAGATGAAGGAGACTACCAGTACAAATTCACAGGCAACCTCCACACACCTGTCAAGTTGCGTACCACAGTCTTAGCAGCAAGTACAGTCCTAATATTTATTTTTTTTTTTTTAAGCCTCCAAGTATGATGGTTTTCTACATCAATTTCCCACCAGTTTAGAGATTCCAGAACAGGCCATGCCCCTATCCTGCAGCTCCCTCGTTCCTTCCATCCAAGCAGCATTTGCAGAAAACCTTTTCAGGCATGCCTTCCTTCTCTGGTTCAGGGTATGCCTGTGTGTTCCTTTTACAAGCAGACTCTAGTGGTCTTTGCCTGTGCTTCCAAGTTGGCCCTCATGCTGCGTACGTGTAACACAGCATAACACTTCTCAGCAGGACTTACTTAGCTTTGGCCTTCCTGACTGCTGTATGAGACACAGAGCCGGCTGAGACCACAAGCATGGTGAGCTTCCAGAGACCTGTATGTTATATTGGGTCACAACAATTCAGCTGCGAGTGGAACAAAGCCCCTCAAGGACCTTGTCTCCCATCTCATTTCCCTTGACAGGGCCACACGTGCATACATTGCATGACCCAAGCAGCCTCTCATCATGTGACCTGACCTTGTGCATTCTCTCCTGAAGCTCCCAGGCAGACACCTCTCATGGGGAGGGGAGAGAAAACATCTACACCTTGGTCACATGACAGATGGCATCTGATTCTACTGGGGAAAGACGACAACAGAGCCTTGGGATTCAGAACTGCCCACGAGAATCACTGCTCACCTTCTGTCCATGCTCAAGGTGCGTTGGGAAGAGGCAGTGACTGAGAAGGGCAACAAAGGCCAAAGGAATTACTCTGGCCAGCTGTCTAAAATCCAGAGGCCCTGGTGTAGTCACACCCTTGTCCACCCCATCATCCCTTAGGCACATTTTGGACAGGCCTAGATCAGAAGCTGCATCCTAGATCACCCCCAGACCACACACAGTGGCGCTGTCTACCACACGTGCACCCGCTGGTGTGAGACTAAGTAGGAGTTGCGACTGAAGCTCTTCCCACAGTGGGAGCACTTGAAAGGTTTCTCCCCAGTGTGTGTACGGCGATGACGGATGAGGGTAGAGTTGTCGCTGAAGCAGGTCCCGCACTCAGCACACTTGTAGGGCTTCTCCCCGGTGTGGGTGCGACGGTGCTGGACAAGGTGTGAGCGCTGGCTGAAACTCTTCCCACAGTCTGGGCACAAGTATGGCTTCTCACCTGTGTGAACACGTCGGTGGACGACCAGCTTAGAGCTCTCACTGAAGCACTTGTTGCAGTCAGCACACTTGTAGGGCTTCTCACCTGTGTGGAGCCGCTGGTGGGCAATGAGGTTGGAGCTGTCACTGAAGCGCTTTCCGCACTGGGGGCACTTGTAGGGTTTCTCACCCGTGTGAAAGTTGGCGTGGCGGAGCAGGCCCGAGTTCTGGTAGAAGTTCCTCCCACACTTGGCACAGACATAAGGCCTCTCGCCAGTGTGGTTGCGCTGGTGCTGCACCAGGTGGGTGCTTTGGCTGAAGCTCTTCCCGCAGTCCTTGCATTGGTACGGTCTCTCACCTGTGTGGACACGCTGGTGCTGGATGAGGTGGGAGCGGCGGCTGAAGCTCTTCCCACAGTCAGCACACATGTACGGCTTCTCTCCAGTGTGGATCCTCTGGTGGCGGATCAGGTCCGAGCTGCGGTTGAAGCTCTGCCCACACTCGATGCAGATGTAGGGCTTCTCTCCCATGAATGCTCGCTGGTGCACCACTGTCTCCTTACGCTTCCGGAAGCCGCAGCGAGAAGTATTCTCCGGCCCTGACTCTGGGGAGAAAAGGTCTGGCCTCGGATGGGACAAGTCCTGGCCGCAGCCCAGAGAAGAAGCTTCCCTCATGAAAAAGTCCGAAATGGCCCCACAGGGTTCATCTGCCTCTGGCCCATGGTGCTGCAGATCCCCCTCATTTTCGCTCATGCTCCCATCACCTGCTGGGACAGAAGGCGAGTCCAGACACAACCAACAGTTTAGTTACGGCCCGCACTCCTCCTCCGCAGGAGCAGCGGCCGGGTGCTGCGTCCCCTCGCCCAGTCCATCCCGGCTCCGCCGTTGCCGGAGACAGACGAAGGCATTAGGACCGGCTCCACCCTCCCTCACCGTCACCCCCGGCCGACACGGGCGCTG
>VZZY01019037.1:97182-141496 GCA_013400335.1 Eurystomus gularis | reverse complement strand
CCGCCTGCCCCCGGGTGCGGGCTCTGACCCCGCTCAGCGGCTGGGGAGGAACGAGGAGCGGCTGCAGCGGGTCTGTGGCCGGGCGCCCTGCTGACACGGGTCACATAGCGGGGCCCGTGCCTGGCTGGCTCTAGCCACAGGCGTGCAGCCCGGCTCGCTGGAAGCGCGGCGTCTGCGCTTGGTCGGGAACCGCGGGTCATTGGGATGCGAAAAGGTCTGAGGTTGTGCGGACCTCCGCAGCTGGCCGCCCGGCTCTCCTGCCCTGCCCGGGCCATGGCCTCCGGTTCGGCAGTGCTGTCCCGCAGCCGCCTCTGCTGTGCAGCCTTCCCCACGCTGCCGCATCTTTCCGTTGTCTCCGTTGTTTTCTTCACCCAGTGCTCCCCAAGATGTCTTTGTATCGCAGCTGTCTCTGTTTCCTCCCTCACGTTTCTTTATTCCAGGTCCAGAATAAAGAGAAGGCCCTGAGGAGACCTTATTGTCGCCTTTCAATATATGAAGGGGGCTTATATGAAAGACTTCGCCAAGGCCTGTAGTAGCAGAACAAGGGGCAACAGTTTTAAACGGAAAGAGAGTAGACTTAGATTGGAGATAAGAAATGATTTGGTTTTTACCATGAGAGTGGTGAGATATTGGAGTAGGTTGCCCAGAGAAGGTGTGGGTGCCCCATCATTTGAAGTGTTCAAGGTCTGGTTGGATAGGGCTTTGAGTAACCTGATCTCAGGAAAGATGCTTCTGCCTATGGCAGGAAAGGATGATCATTGAAGGTCCCTTGCAATCCGTGATTCCCAAATTCCAGCACCTCACATGTTCACAGACTGCTTCAAAAATGAGGAACAGTGGCTATTTTGATGAAATAAAATTCAGAGCACATGGGAAAAAAAATACTGGGCTTACCGAAAGTTAAGAAATAAGCTTAGGTTTTCATGAGACTTTAATGCAGTTGAGCCACATCATTTGGAAATACTGAGGCAACCACGAGGGCAGGACACACCTGTTTTTGGTTCAGGATATAAAGGTTTGCAGAGCCTGAATTGACACTTGTCTGACAAGATGAGAACTGACATCAGTATTGATTAAAAAATTAACTGTGATGGTTAAATAATTGGTGCTAAATTCCGGTGGTTTTCCACAATTATTCAAAGCAGGAGAAACAAAAGACTCTTTTATGCTTTGGTGCCCTTGAACAAACATACAACTTTTTCTTCTGACCTGATAGGGTAGGAAAACAGTTCTATTGTCCTCACTGTGCATGCTGAATTGTTTTCTGATTTATTCCCAGTCTCTTTAAATGGCTCTGTCTAGTCGTTGTCCTGTAGGCCTCATACCTAAATGTTGCTTCATTGAGATAGGAGAACTAAACCATTCCAAGGGAGAAATTAAGTTGTGTAAATAAGAAAATGTGTTCCATGAGACTGAAATACAAGACGAAGGATCAGTGAACCCGCAGAGCGCCCAGTATAGTCACCTGGAGGAGGAGAAAGCCTTTGAAGTCTTTCACAGGGGTTGCCAGGGAGCACTGCTTAAAATCTGTAAAATACATTTTAAGGAGCAAGTGGTAAACAGGAAAAATGTGTTCACCCTGTTCCCCGCAAACTGGAGATCTGGTGCTTGGGATGTGTACCTGGAAAATAATAACAGGTAGGGAAGACAGAACCTGAGATCAAATTGCCAGTAAGGCAGCTGTGGGGGTACAGGAGGGAGGAAGGTTACATTGATATTTACATGCCAATGCAAAACAAGATGCTGATCTTAGGACAGGACCATATCAACCTCACAGAGGGTGGAGGCACAAAGGAAGCAAGCATGAAAAAGGAAGAGGACCTATAGTTGTTTGCGAATGCGTTTTTTCTATCGCTCAGAAGTACTTCTGTATCTTTGGAGTGGCTTGAAGGAAACGGAAATGAAGCCAGTCGCTCACTAGGTAAGGAAAAGCTGTGAAGAGGGCCAGAGATGCATTGCTAAAAGCTTTGAAACATAATACTCAGTAAGTATTAATAATAAGTGAGCATCATCAGAATATTGAGTATTATTAATAAGTGAGCATCATCAGAATAACAGCTGTAAGAGGCTGGAGGATGACAGCAGGATGGTTTGTTGTGAATAGTTTGCAGTAGTTTAATTCATACCCCAAAAAACTTATAATAAGGATTTTAATCATAGTTTAAATCAACAAGTGAGCAAATTTGCACTAAGTGATGTTAATAATATCTTCTAGGCATACTTTTAAAGCGTTCTCTTCCCTAAAGGAAAGATTGATTCTCATTATTCTCTGACCATCCAGAAGTCTGAAATTAAAAGTAATCTTTAAATAATTTATTTTTTTTTTTTAGTGAGAATACACTACATATACACACAAGTAATTCTTGAAGTGCTGGGGCCCGAGTTGTGGGCCCCAGGTTGGAGCTGACCTGTGAATGACTCACAACCAAGCAGAATGTTTTGATTTTCTATTGGCTTCATGTTCCAGAGGCAGAACCTGGCCCACCTGTGTCTTTGTGGCTCTGCCCTCACCCAGGTGGTCATGGTTGGGGTGGTGGGCAAGGCCAGGACTATTTTAACCAGGAGCTGATCAGTCAGAGGAGTTTTCTGCTGGGTGTGGCTTCTGTTGGGGCTGGTTGCCTCTTGCTGAGCTCTCTTGGTGGTCTCCTTCCATGTGAAGGGCCACTGAGGGAGCCATCTCTGTCTGTTGTGTCTAGCAGGTGGTGCTAGCACCATAGTGGACAGTGGAGGAGCTGGACCCACAGGAATTTATGACAGGACTGTTTGAAAGAAGACTTCTGAGGGGATGTTGTTGAATTCAGCATTGGCCTGTGTGATGAGGTAACTGATAGCAACATAAAATGATGATGGCTGAACTGGCACAACAATAATTCCTTCCAGCCAGGAGCACTGGAAAAAAGAAAACAAGCCTAACTGCATGCAGTCTATAAAAAGATGGCAGCATAAAATGATGATGGCTGAATTGGCACAACAAAACTGGCGTAGTCAGCAGCTTGGTCTGAAGGAAGATCCTATGAAATTTGATGAAATGAGACTGGGAATCCCCTCAAGGAGCTCCTGCCTGCTGCCCTCGAGGTTGTGTAAAAATGAAAGAGAGCAGAAAGATGAGGTGGGACCAGCTTGAGCAGAAAGCATTTGAGAGAAAGCATCAGTGAGCAGAGATAAAGAGACAAAGTGATGAAAGTGGTTAGTAAAGAGCATTTGTGAGTAGGAATTGAGCAGAAACAGACAAAATGAGCAGAAATAAACGAGCAAGAAAAGGTTAAGAAGTATTTGTGTGTAGAAGACAAATGTGAAGAACCCCAATTTCAAGGTAATAAAAGATTGTGAATTGAATGTGCTTGTGTGAAGAAGATAGTTATGGAAATACGATGGCTGAAAGTGCCTGTGTAAAGAACTGGCCAAAAGGTTCTCCGGACTCTGGCCTGAATAGTGGAGCAATGTCTATAACTTGAGTCTGGATAATGGCAGTGCTCCAGAACTTGCATAATGGTAGGGTAATTATTGCCCAAAACATTTTTTTTTTTTTTAATAGGTTACTGTAAATCTGGGCTTTAAAATGGATGGTCATTTTTTCATGTCTAATTCAAATGGGCTTAACTGGGGAAAAAATTACACTCAAATAATTAAAAAAAAAAAATTAAAATATTTCTAGGTAAAAAAACAGAACCACAAAGAAAATATTTATTAACAACTTAGCTGGCTGCTTGTGCTTTCACACTGTTACAGGCTCTCTCCCATGTCAAGTGCTCCATGTCCTCCACTACATTGCCAAATAATGTGCAGGCTTCTAGTTCCCAAGCCAAACTGTCTTGTTATTAAGATAAAGTCTTACAGAAGGACTGGGTCATGGACACTGGCTTCTTGATAGCTCCTCAAGTTCTTTCTTTCCTCCTTTGAAATGCTATGCAATTGCCTCTGTCTTTCCTTTTAGCAACTACCAGTCTGTGGTTTGCCATGGTTTCCAGGGTATGATCCCTCACAGGTTTGTGGCCATCAACTACATTCAGCTGTGGCTTCCAGGTCTCACAGACTGTGAAGAATAACGGTCTTCAAACCAGTTTCCCTTTTCTTGTTTTTTTGATGGACAATTTTCTTCTACCTGCTGCAGTTCTCCTGGTTGTATTGGCAGGTGCCCTGTAGACTTATATGCCTCATCTCCTTTGGGACTTTGAAGGGAGGTGAGGGTTGAGGCTCTTTATTTTGGCATGGCCCTATATATTAGGGGCCAGATATATTAGCTTGTTGCTGCTGCTACTTTGTCATTACCTCCAGTTTTGCCCTGGATTTATACCCACCTCTTGCCCTGTGTTGGTTTGCTGAAACTGCTGTGCTTGGTGGTTACTGATGTAGCTATTTCATGGTGATACACAGATGTTGCTCATCTGTGCACAGCATTTTGGGTTTGTTGCTGCAGAAGGCACCCTAGCTGAGGAAACTCTATCTGCCTTGTGGTATTAACCTTTAAATCTGTTTGGATGAGTGATTACTCCTCTTTAAACAAAACCATATGTTGGATACATAATTTGTACTTCACACAGAAGAGCAGGAACACTTGTTCCTTACCATAAGGTGCAATGAGAACTGTATAATTTCAGTCAGTATCATCCCATGATGTTTTCAAATGTGGAGTCCGCCACACAGTAAAAATCTTGTAATCTACAATCTTGATGACTGAAGGTCTTTCTTGCACCTGGGTTCAGTTTTCACATCCAGAGTTTAGCTGATACCGTTATGGACAGATGTAGCTAGTAAATCATTGCCAGCTGTGTAGGTGTCTTATGCAGCTCAGGATGACAGAGTTAATTTTTGATCTCACAAGCAATGAACACTTTGCACTGGATACATTAGGTCATTTTTTGTTGGTCCTTGTCCTTGTTCTTGCTCTGCTCCCCTCTACTCCTGGAATATGGACCTGGAGCCTTACTGTGCAGAAGGTAAAACATTTCACAGCCTTAGATGAGTTATATTCACAATCTTAGACCAGTTAACTCTTTGCAGGGATGTAAGGAAATGTGATTTTTACTAATATCTGACTGGGGAACAGAGACTAACATCTAGTTGCATCCGTCAACAAATGGCAGACGGTCAAATATGAATGGCTTTGGCACTATGCAGCTTAAGTAAGGTACCACTGGCAGGGCAGGGAAATGAAGCTGGCACTCCGGAGCCTGGAAGGAGCGTCCCAAAATGCTTCTCTCATTTGTGGATATGAATGTCATTACTAGTGTCAAACTGTGCCTTTTCTATGTGTGAGACTTGTTGCATCTATCTATTGTGCTATAGTCCTGGAGAGCGAGCCCCAGAGGAGTGACAATGACATTTGCCCATCAGTAGGTTGTCCTGATTTCACTGGGACAGAATAATATAATTTTCTATTCAGGAAAGCTACATTTTTGAGAAGACTGCCGTACCCAGTTTGGTGAGAACAAAGTTGATAAGACACTTTGTTTTTGTTCATGGCCAGCCGTGGTCCGTGGGTCTTGACAGTGACCAAGGTCTTCAGCAGTTTTGAGTTCGCCAGGTGCTGAAGCTGGGAGGAGTGAAAGCCAGAGCAGCTGACACAAACTGGCCAACAGAAGAATTCTATTCCATAAACATCACACTCCCAATAAATTGGGAAGTTTGCTGGGGCTGGCCTCTCCCCCTCAGTGGCCGCCATCCCTGGAGGGCTGCCCCCGTTGTTCTGCACTGGTCTGTTTGCTGTGACCAGTGCACTTTCACTGGAGCAGAGGTGCTCACAGGGCTTGACATCTAGCATTCACTACTGGGAATGCACAGCTGGTGACTGCTACATGGCCTGAGCATAACTGTGTGTACTTTGTATTAGTATTGATATTAGAGCTTTTATTATTGTTTTATTAAATCTGTGCGCATTTCAACCCATGGCTCTCTTTTCTTCTGTTCAGGAACTCCCTCTCTCTCTTGTATTTTGGTCCCAATGCAGCCAGAAGAAACGATTTATCTAGAAATGAGCAAACTTCAAGAAACATTATTTGCAGAATCGGACCCTCTTAAGACTTCAGGCATGCAATGGATATGCATCTGCTGGGTTAATGTTTACAGCACAACAGTATTTTAAAAGTATGCATATGTCACAACACATTTATCTTTGCAAGTAAGTTACATGCTCCTGTGTGTAGGTGCAAATGAAGATATGTCACTATTTCAGATCAGTGCTTTGTTGAGTCAGACTGTGGCTTCAAGACTGCATTGTCATCTACCCATCTGTAATTCTTTGTCTCCCGAGTCATGACAATGGTTACACCAAAATCAGTGGTAGTTACAAATAATTCTCTTTTCAATCACTTCCTTTAAGCACAAAAGAAGAGACCCTTTTGCTTACTCTGACTCTAAATCCATTTATTAGCTTCTTTACTGGGAGGTTGGCAAAGGAGTCATTTTCTGGTCTTCATACTACTTTTACTCATGTAGCTTGTAAATCAGATTATTTGGTATACCCTGATCTCAGGACATACAAGGTAAGCGTGAGTGTGAGCTGCCAGCGTATCCCTGCTGAGAAGCCATGGGATTTTAGAGGCTTTAGGTCCCCAGGTCCCACTGAGATTTACCTGGGACATGGGACGACCGTTAGGAAGTTCTGAAGTACCTGACTTCATACTTTCAACACAGGGGAAATCTTACCTGGCTTTTCAGAATTTACCAACGTTTTCAGAACCCTCTGCCTTTTCAGGTGGGACGTTTTGAATTATCCCATGGCTTTGGTGGGTTTCTTTCTGCCAGACCTGATAAAACTGAGAGCGATGTCAGCCTGCATTTGACTGACACGCAGTGTCCTAGATTGCCCAGGTGGTGGCAGATTTGGAGGATATTAAATCAGTCTTTCCAACATGTTTTGTGATAAAACTGAATTGTTTCCTACATGGCTTAAAGATGCTCTCTTCTGAAATTGTTACACTTTCACACCTCTGGATCTATTTAAATGGCTTCCGTTTCAAATGGGAAATCTGTGCTTTCAAGTGTAATTAGTCCTTGACACAAGTTCTGTCTGCTGTTATATTTCATGTTAAAATTCTGCTAAATCGAAATTTAATGACTACATTTGTTGGGGAAGGGCTTTTTATTAATTTGTCTGGTTATTTAAGCTAATGGAGTGCCACTGATTTATGGGGGGGGGGGGGGGGGGGGGGGGGGCTGGAATTAACTCCTGCATNGGGGGGGGAGGAGGTGGGGGGCTGGAATTAACTCCTGCATCTGCTGTACCGTGCAGAAAACCCACAGATTGTCTGTCTCAGAGTTTCTGGTGGGTCAGGATTTGCTCCTAAAAAGAAGTATCTGTCCATTGGTGCTGGGGATGTTGCCTAAGGCTTTTAAATTAGAACCTCCCATGTAGCCACACCGTATTCCAGCCTCACTCCTTGTTTCTTGAAGGCAGAACTTACATCTTTCTGAGTTTCCATGCTCTTCCTGCTACTAAAGTGTATTTAAGC
This sequence comes from Eurystomus gularis, assembly GCA_013400335.1. NCBI lineage: Eukaryota > Metazoa > Chordata > Aves > Coraciiformes > Coraciidae > Eurystomus > Eurystomus gularis. The sequence goes on along the minus strand of VZZY01019037.1, from coordinate 134,045 downwards.
CTGCAAGCTTCTGATATTCTTTTTTTAATTACTGTTTCTAGATTTTAGGGAGGTACCCGCAAATTAAGTGCCACAAGGCTTTGGGGAGGTGGGGCAGGGATGCAGAAAGGATGACTGTGATAGTTTGACTTCTTGCTTAATATGTGCCAAGGAACTTCTTGTATTAGTAGCTAATCTGTTACTGGTGTAGTAACTGCCTGAATGACAAATATGGGGTGAATATTTTGACTATTTTCTGTGGGTTTTGTTAGCTGTTTCACAAGCATACCATTGGCGCTTATGTTCTGCCAATGTTCACCATGGCTTTTGAAGTCTTTTCCTGAGTTTGTGCTTCCCATGATAGATTCTCCTATCCTGCAAGCATGGTTTATAATCACCAACAATCTAATCCTTTGCATTTGAGAAATTAACTTCATTATTTTTCCTTGAAAAACAAGAAAATCTTCAAAACTAGGGAGCTTGCCAAACTCCAAAATGCATCTACAATATACTACCAAAACCAAAATGCACTGAGTATAAATAAATATGGTGAATCATGCTTTAAACCTGATCTTAAACTCCTTTGATGCTCTTCCAATTATTCGTACATTACAATTTTTCAAGTATTTTTAAGTAGCAGTCTTGGCATCCTTAGTTATTCAAATAACCATACTGCGTATAGCCATGCTTTGTGTAATTTTTTAGTTTCCTTGGGAATGTGGTGAGCCTTTTTGTCCTGGATGACTTTGGAAAGCTGAAAATTGGGCCGCAGTCAATTGCAAAAGGGTGAAAACATGCAATAAATTATGCTAGAGTTTATTATATATGAAAGTGCTTTCCATTTGAGGGAATTGTGTTAATGCCACTCTGGACTGCAAGTTGTTTGTGGCAGGAAACCATTTTGTATTTGTACAATACCAAAGTGCAGTCAGTCTTGGTCCAGTATAAGGTCACCAAGAAGCTATTCTAATATAAATGCAGTATAATAGTAGATCTCCACCTGCTGGTTTTTTTCATACATTACAACTAAAATTAGACAGAACCACTGAATTTTAAGAGAGGAAAAAATACATTTTGGCCATAACTTCTGCTCCTTCATTTAAGGAAAGAAAAGACTGTAAATAATACTCCAGCTCATAAAATTTTATATCCTCTAGTGACCTGACAGATGCCATGACAACAGCTGGCTGAATATGAGCCAACAGTGTGCCCAGGTGGCCAGAAAGGCCAACAGCATCCTGGCCTAGATCAGAAGTAGTGTGTCCAGTAGGAGCAGGGAAGTGATTGTGCTCTGGTACTTGGCACTGGCGAGGCTGCACCTTGAGTACTGTGTTCAGTTTTGGGCGCCGCAGTATAAGAGAGACATTGAGGTGCTGGCACAGGTCCAGAGAGGGGCAAGCAAGCTGGTGAGGGGTCTGGAGAACATGTCTTATGAGGAGCAGCTGAGGGAACGGGGACTGTTTAGTCTAGAGAAGAGAAGGCTGAGGGGAGACCTTATTGCTCTCTACAACTACCTAATAGGAGGTTGTAGAAAGATTTGTCTCTTCTCCCAAGTAACTAGCGATAGGACGAGAGCAAACAGCTTCAAGTTGTGCCAGGAGAGGTTTAGATTGGATATTAGGAAAAATTTATCCACTGAAAGAGTAGTCAAGTATTGGAACAGGCTGCCCAAGCAAGTGGTGGAATTACCATCCCTGGAGGCGTTCCAAAAAACGTGTAGATGTGGCACTTCAGGACATAGTCTAGTGGTCATGGTAGTGTTGGGTTGACAGTCGGACTTGATGATCTTAGAGGTCTTTTCCAGCCTAAATGATTCAATGATTCTACGAGATCCTTGGCACTGGCACATTCCAAATAGCTCTGCACTGCTGGGATGGAAAAGCAACCAGTTAAGCTTCTCATTGGAGAAGATAGTGCATTGCAACCCAGTTTTCTGTCTGCTCTCTATTAAGTTCTGTGCAAGCAAAGAGAAAATTGACCAGTCTTTCCCGTGCCGTTGTTTCAAGCTTTACGTTGTTAGAAATACAACAGTCTGTAGATTACATCAGGAGAGTCTGTGGTGGTTGTACTTGGAGGATTATTATGGCCATAATTATTGGCAGGTCAGTCTTGGATTGGTTCTCTGACAGGTCAGTCATGATCTCTACTTACATGCTGGCTGTTTTATTTCTCCCCTAGTATGTCTTTGCCTTTCAGAAAGAAAGAAGGAGGAACTGTAAGTGAAGAAAAGGCTTCTCTGGAGAAGAGAAGCATTGTCAGCAAGTTTTAGTCTTCCTCCTAACCTCTGCTTTGAGACTAAGGTGAACTGGCACCTCCTGGGAGAACTCCTTAATATTCTCACTGAAGATGATGGGAGTAAGAGATGTAGTAGGAAGGGAGTGGCATTTACTCTTGGGGCTTTTGCAAGTGAATAAAATAATATTTTATATTTTGGGAGTTATGCGATTATATTTGATTCTCAGGTATAATTAGAAAATGAGGTTTTACAGCAAGTATTTTTTAAAAACTATTTTAATAAAACTGAAATACTTTTTTGAATATATTAGCTTTGACAGACTTTAACCATCTATTGGAAAGGAACAGCCGTTGAAAGCAAACAGAATATTCTGTTATAACTTGCATGTAGAGAATATTTTGTTTTCACATTTGAATGGAAAGATACAGTCCACCTTGTTCACTGAGCTCTTTATCTGCATGCACATGGTATGGAAATAAAGGTCAGTGAAAAAGAACTGAAGATACCCCTGGATAAAATGGGGAAGCAAACTATGGGGCAATTTAAGCTGTGGAAAAGGCCAGCTCGTGTTAAAACTGCAGGCAAAGCTCAGGACCCAGAGAACGCAGGAAAGCATGGTGCAGAACCAGAGTCACTTCTCCCGCCCTTCCCCACTGCGAGCCTGCAGCATTACACTTGCAGCACAGGCAAGCCCATAAAACAGCACCCATCCAGGCATGTTTTGGAGGAAGCATGTGCTGTTAGGGAGGTGTGACTAATTCACAGAGCTTGGGGGAAGGGTGAGGAACACAGCACCCAGCACAGGATGGTGATGCCTTCCAGCACGTTTCTTCACCCATGGCTCCTGTCTGCTGACAAGGGAACCTGAGCGCAGGGGTGCCCTGAGGCAAGGCGCTGCTGGATAGTTAGTTCCTGAAGCTAGTTGTGAAGGGGTGACCACCACAACCATCTGTCTGTCTGGTTGTTTCTGAGCACGAGTTTCAAGGCCCTCTCTTTGCTGCCGTAGCTGCTGCATGTTCTCCATTGGGACAGGGCAGGCCTTGGTCTTTGCCCTTCTTCCTTACTCACCTTGCCAAGCTGCATGGGCATGGAAGCCCACAGAGAAAAGCTAAAGGCCCATAGAGTAAAGGTCGTACTTTGACCAGGACAACAGTATTCTTCCTCAAAGGGGTCTTGGAGCCTCACGCTCTGAGCCATGCTGATGGTGTACAGGCGAGTCCCCCTCTCACAGGGACCCCACGGTGAGGGCTGGGTGAACCCAAGGAGCGAACCTGGCCAGAGCGCAAGGTAATGGAACCACAAGATCACCAGAGAGCACTCAACTCCCACCACGGGACGCTTAAGGGAAGCCCCTGCTGTATTTTGAGGGGGTGTCCGTGCTGAAGGGCAAACCCGAGCAGTGCCCAGCGCTGTGGCTGGTACCCCCCACCCGCGGCTCCCCACTGCCCGGGGGCCTGGGGCGGCTCGGCAGGCGCGGGGGGGGATCGGCAGACCTGGCCGGGCAANTGGGCTGAGGCGCACCGCTCTCCCGGGGCCAGTCGCTGCCTTCCCCTGGCCTGGGAGAGCCGGCAGCCGACCTGGGAGCCGGCGGGAGGGGAGGTACCGACCCGGGCTCAGCCGGCAGCCCAAAAGCTGGGCTGGGGTCGGCTGAGGTGGTGCTCAGAGGCTTTCGGAGAGGGGCGGAGCGGCGCTGGAGGCGAGGGGGAAGCTGTTGGCTGGGCGGGAATGGGGGTGGGGGCCGTTAAAGGCTGGCAAGAAACAAGAGGTGTTGTAGCTGCGAGGAGAGCGGGTCCCTGTGCAGCCCTCAGGTAGAGCTGGCTGGTGTTCCGAGGAAGGTTAAGGTTAGATAACGCTGCTTTTATCACGCTGGTCTCTTGATTGAGCTCTCCAGCTTGTAAGTCACCACAGTTTAGGTCTTTCTAGCAGCCTCACCTCTCTATTTAAGGGTGGTGTTCAACAGCATGTGTAGGTTTGCCCCTTTTAGGCAGCCTGTGGGTGTTGCCAAAATGCAGTGCACCTGTGTGTTCCCCCTCCCCTTCATCCACCCGTGTGGAAGAGGTTTCACACGCCAGGTCTTCTCTTCTAGATGGAGCCAGTAATGGAGTCCATATTCTCTCTTCTCAAGGGGTCTATGAAGAGTGATACTGCAGGAGGTGCAGGTGAGACATAAACTCTGCTGGCTGAATCCCAGGGGGAAGCTTGTGGCTCCACCACGTGGTGCTGGGGACATTGAGTTCCTTCTCAGCTGGCTGCTTTGTCCTGGGTTGCTAGGGTGGTATGGCATGGTAGGCTGGGACAAGGCGGTCAGTGGTATTTTGTGTTTTTCTGCTGTGGGTTTCTAGCGGCTGGTTTAAAATAAAGCAATAAGGCAATGCAGGTCTTTGGGGGTGAAGGAAAGCCAGCACACTTCTCTTTTTTAGGGCTTTTCACGGGTGAGGAAGGTCTGAGGGAGTTGTACAGCTGCATCTGGAATGTGTGACTCTGCAGCACTAGTTATGGATGGGAATGGAGTATTGTTTGGTTCCCGTTTTGCTGCTAGAGACCTGGAGTGTCTGCATAGGCCTCTGGGAATAATCAGCTGCTTGGCTGTACAGTGAGGGAATGACTGCTTCTGTGAGAGACACTCTTCTTCATCCCTCTGTGAGAAAGCTACCTCTTGGCTGGTATTCCTTGATGTAAGAGATGAGCCCCTCTCCCTCAGTAAGGTTTTTCTTGTTTTATCACTGGGATTTAGATTCTAGCAGTTGTGGCCATATAAATAGACTCCATTTTATCTCTTTAAGGGCATGTTACTGAATAATTGTGCTCCTTGGTGTCAGAGAGGTAGAACAGAAATTGCACTGCAGAGTTGTACCTTGAATGTAGAAGGCCTGTTTGTTGTTAGTGGGATAATCAATCTTGACGTGTTAAATGGAAGTATATGCAGTGTGAGTAACTGAACGATTTAATGCTGGATCAGAGATGCTGATGACTAAGTCCTCTATTTAAATTAATAGCATCTTCAGATGCTTGCAAAAATCAAGCTCAAATAAGTTTGTGACAGGTGATAATTATAATTCTTTCATTGCTGAAATGATGTAACTATAAAGTGTGGTCAGCAGAGTAAGAGGACCAAAGCTTAGGGGGGAGCTGCATGATCATACATACTCATTTGTGAAATACATAGAATCATAGAATCATTATGGTTGGAAAGGATCTCCAGGATCATCAGGTCCAACCTTCATCCCAACATCTCCCTAACTACTAGACCATAGCCTCAAGTGCTACATCCACTCGTTTTTAAACACCTCCGGGGATGGTGACTCCACCACCTCCCTGGGCAGCATGTTCCAGTGCCCAACCACTCTCTCAGTAAAGAATTCCTTCCAAATATCTAATCTAAACCTCCCCTGATGCAACTTGAGGCCATTTCCTCTCATCCTATCATTAGTAATTTGGGAGAAGAGACCACATAGGTCATACTCTTTTGGAAAGAAGGGGCCATGTTTGAATGTTTCCTGTGAGCTTTGTTGGAATACAACTTATTTAGCTTGTCACTACAGGGAAAGTAGGTGTCATGCTAGGTCTACATATTAAAGAGATAATAGGTAATTGGCAATTAGTTATTTTTTTTTCCAGTGAGTATTTAACTTCTCTGACTTCTGATGCATGTATGTAAAGTATCCCTATAATAATTACAACTGTTCTTGTGATAATTAGGGAAAAAGACCTGATGTGCTGACCTGTAAAAGAAGTAATTAAAAATTTTTCAGTAAATATTAACTGACACAAGTGGGAAACAACCTAAACCTCCCTTTTGATTTTACCTAACAAAGGTTAAGGGGACTTTTTCTGTGTTGAACCATCTCCACTCAAACATGCAGCTTTAAAACAGAGTTTTAGTACTAATTTAGCAGGCTGAAAGGTGTTTGAGCAAAGTCTGCAGGAACAAATAGCTGAAAGTAGGTATTTGTGATGGGTAAGAGGTTTCAGCACATTCTTTTCCTTTCCTTCATTTTGGCAGTCTTCCTTTGCTGTTCCCTGAGAGAAGGAAGAACAAGGAAATGGGGCAGGGAAGGAAGAGAAAGGTTTCTTACCTCTGTCTTCTGCCCTGTGCCCATTTTCCCTTTTCCTCACTCTTGTCTCAATCTTCACCATTTCCATTCCTCTTTGGAAAAGGGGAATCTAGTGCAAGTTGATGCTAGGCCTGAGAAATTTTTTTACAAGGAGCAGCTTACCTGTCTTAGGGAAGGAGTGTCAGATTGTTCTCTTCCTCCATCAGGGGACTCCACTTGGAGTGACAATGAAGAAGAGAGAGGCATCCCCAGACACCTTAAGCAAGATGCACTACCTCAGCTACCTGAAGCCCCCAGCCCAGGCAGAGAGGGAGCCAGTAATGAACCCCATCACCAAAAAAGAAATTCCGAGAAACTTGCCCTCATTGCTGATGGTCAGAAACTGCACACAGAAGAGAAAGCCTACAAGTGTACAGAATGCGAGCAGGTCTTTAAGGGGCACACCGGGCTCCTGAACCACCTGCAGACCCACACGAGAGGAAAAATGTTTGAGTGTGTAGAATGCGGGAAGAGCTTTAGCAGGAAGGCTAACCTGGTGGTGCACCAGAGAATCCATACAGGCGAGAGGCCTTACAAGTGCAAGGAATGTGGGAAAACCTTTAGCCGTACCTCAAACCTTATCGCTCACTGCAAAACCCATGCAAAAAAGAAAGTCTTTTCCTGTACCATGTGTAGGAAGAGCTTCAGTGGAAGTGCAGCTCTCTTCCAGCATCAGAAAGTCCATATGGATGAGAAGCCCTATAGGTGTATAGAGTGTGGAACTAGCTCCTGTCTGTGCTCAAACTTCATCAAACATCAGTGGATTCATTTGAGCGAGACAGACCATGAACACACAGCAGGTAACTGAATTAAAATCTGTTTTTATTTCAAGCTGTACAGACTCACAGGAGTGGTATCAGATACTCTGTTTCTTCCTATATACTTCTACCTCCTTGCTGTGGCTATGAGTGGTGGTTTTTTGTTTGTTTCCCTTCCTATATAGTATACTTATCTCTGTCATTTGAGGAAGTATGTTGAAAATGCCAGAGTTGAAACTTACACTTTGCCATGAAGGCTGTCTGAGACCTTAGACTTTCCAAAGCTCTCTGGTCCCACTAATTCCTGATTCATAGTGTTCCCTGATGTGTAGCCTTGGATCTTCAGCCTAGATCTACAGAAGTGCTTAGCCAGCAAAATTCTAAGCTTAGTGAAGTGAAAGGGATTAAGACGGTGAATCAGGGTCGTGTTGTCTCTAGCATCTAATTTTTGTTATATGTGAATATTATATGAGCAGCTTTTTGTTGTCAGCTGTGGGTTGTCTCTGACAGCCATGCTTCTGTAATACTAGCATAGCATAAGCTGTCAGGCAAGCTGATTGTTTAAAAGTAGGGAGTTCTCTGAATTTGCAGTATTCCATGTTCTTCTAATGAGCAGAAAGTCAGGGCTAAAACCTGTCATGGTGGTGTGGTTTTTTTTGTTTGTTTGTTTTCTGTTGTTGTAACTTTACATGGGCAGTCTCTTTATACTTGGTCAAAAATGTTTTGATTTTTAATCTTGGGTCTTGCCGAGCCACCCATATAATTGTTCTGGGTCTTTGCCACCAGATCATGTAACAGCAGGGCAATTAGGACATGAGGCCATATGAGAAGGTGATTTGTGTGTGAGGTTTTGTGTTTGTTTTTATTTGGTTTGGCTTTTTGTTTGTTTGTTTGGGGATTTTTTGTTTGTTTTTTTTAAGCTGTTGTATTTTGGTTTTCCGCCTGAAAAAAATATTCTGAGCAGGAGAACTTTTCCTCTTAACAATGGAACTAATAATGAAGTTGTAATGAATAATAATGAAGTTATAATGAAATGGCAAAAAAAAAGGGTTTGAGACCACTCAGTCCCTAGATGCAGAGAAGTGGCCTAGTAGCTCTGCTAATGAGCCCTAAAAATGGGACTTTGCACTCCTAATTCTTTTTTTTTTGTTGTGAATGATAAAGTCTTACGTCTAAAAAAGACTATTAAAAGCCCTCAAGGAGGGGAAAAAAGGTCTATTTTTTTACCCTAGCAGTTGACCAATAATTAATATCAGATCAGCCTAGTAATAAACCCGCTTCAAAAGAAAGTGTGCAACTCATTCTGAAGTAACTATTAGCTACTGCATCATTGTAATTGAAGCTCCATAATGAAGTTGCTTTTATGATGAAATGTCATATTGGCCTTGCTGTGTGAGGATTAGGAATGAAACTTCATTTCTGTATCTGATATGATTTCAAAGAAGAGGTTTACATATTTGTAGCTTAAGTACGCATCTCTGCTGTCCTTTAATAGCTCTGTTGCTCCAGCTTTGCTTCTGCCCAACTTCTTCTGGCTGTCCCCCCGCCTCCAAAAAAAAAAAAAGTATGGGAGAAGCAAGAGGAAGGTACCTTGACTGTGGTGAAACCCAAGTCTGTGATGTTTCAGGGAGCTATATCTGCCTAGTGCTTGTTCTGGTTTGGCTTAGTTTGGGCCAACATGTGACTTCAATGAAATTTTGAGTTTAAAATGTGTGTGAGAGGAAGAGTTGTTACCATGTGTGAAATCGTATTGAGAATGCTGACCTAGCAATTGGCGCTGAAGTGGGCTCTTGATTTATGCTGCCTTCCTTTTAGCTGCAAACCATTCTGAAGTTACATCCTTGCACAATGAAGAAGACCGGCGGTATGATGCAGTGAAACGTGAGATGGATCACCTGAATCTTGTTCTTGAAGAGTGTAGGTATTAAAAGACTTTTAAATGGCCACATGAAGTATTTTTACATAGCAAACATTAATATTCTTTGTTCTTTGTACAGTGAAGAAAATGAGGGAAAATATGGATTTGCTTCTTCTGAATCAGCAGAGCCAGCTGCAGGTCCTGCAAGAAATTCAGAAACAACTGAATATACTCATCCCAGGCAATGATCTCATTAATTCAAATGTCTATAGCTTAGGACTCCTGCTAGGACGACAGGCAGCTGCAGTGGCATCTCTTCCCTTTCCTCTTCTTAATCCCAGCAGCCTTCTCCATGAAAATACCAATCTCTTATCCCAGTTGTCTGCTCCTGGAATTCTGCCTACCACTCAGCCTCCAGCCTCTGAACATCCTACAACTTCTACAACTTGATCAGCTTTGCACTGTGAATGTGACCTGTATAAACAGATATTACTGCTGTTTTCTCACTCACATGTGAGCTCTGTGTTGTAATGTTGAAATTGTAGTACTTGTTGAAGATGCTGACCACGTGCTCGGACTTGGAAAGATACGAGCCTCAGATGCATCAGCAAATGGCAGTTGATTGAATCTACTGCCCATTTATTTGTTGCAGCATGCAGATATTTTGGCTAGTAATATGTTTTGTCAAGGCAGCTCAAGATCTTTGTCGCTGGGGTGTAGTTAAGTGTAACATCCATATAACGTGCAAAAGTTAAGAATATTTTTCTACCTAATATGTCTTTAATATGCACTTGGGCAACTGAACCTCTCCTAATGAGCTGAAGCTAATGATAAAATCATTAGGGGTGCCTTAAGCAGCTGCTGTTAAGTCTGATTTATATAGAGGTAAGTAACATGCTTATGGAAAGGTGTTTGATTTAACTACACCTCTATCCCCAGCATGTTTGCAAAAGCTTCCTTCATTCATAAAGGCTTTAAGTTAGGTGGCCGTAGTTGATTCTTAGGCCAGCGTCACTGCTAAAATTACAAAAATATTTTCTGGTTTTTGTTTAAAATGACCAAACTCACCACCTCGAGAAAAACAAACAACAAAGCAACAACAACAAAACCCGAAAACAGACCCTCACAAAATACCACCATTCAGGTCTGCTTTGCTTCCTAGGAGTTTGAGGAAAAGCCAAATTGGTTTATAGGACACTTTTGTTCAAAGGTGAACTTACTTAAGTCTGTTTTTAGATATTGTCATACCCTATTGAGATTATAACAGGTTGTTGACTCTAATGTATTAGTTCATTGGGGGTAGAACTGGGGTAATTATCGTTTGGAGAGGAATACTGAGAAGCTCAGGTGCACCATCTTGTCAAGTTTTCAGGGGGGAAAAATGATTTTATTTTTTTTTTCTATAGGACTCTAACATGGGACCTTTTGAGGCTAGTAAGTGTAGAGTTTTAAGAAGCATTAGTCCTTTTTATCTCCTTGTTATCTATCAATGATGTGGGCTAGTAGCAGTGTTAGAGCCTTTGAGCTTCAAAAGTGCAAAAAAGCTGATTTACCTTTAAAATGCTGCTGGGATAAAAAAAACTCTGGGGCTCGTGCCTATGCCAGTCTTTTGAACTGACACTGGTTTTTATGGGTTGTTGGTTTTGTGGGGTTTTTTTATGATGCCTTGTTAAAAGGATGCACTATTAGTAATTAATAAAATATAATTTCGATTTTAAGAATGGGAAACACTAAGTAAAGCCATCTTGTCGGTGACAGTGCAATGGTGTCAGATTCTGCCCCAAGGATAGAGCTCTGTGGGGTTAAGTGTGACTCTTTCTGTGTATGTGAATATGGACTGTGAAAATGACACCCTGGTTCATATGCAGGATTTTGTATTAGTCTAAACTCGGTAGGATATTCATTGAATCAAACTGAAAGGCCTTGAAGGGTGTTCCTCCAATGTGAACTCGTACTGAAATGTTTGGGGTTTGGTTTCCATCAGTTGAGCGTGTCAGAGTCACATGGTTGTAGACTTAAGAGCTCCAATATGAGTTGCTAGCATTCTAAGGAAACACTGGGGTACTGTTCTTAATTCCTTGTATGTTGAATTTAATTTTGCTTAGAAGCAGAATTACCTCTTCCATGGTTAAAGTTTGTATTTTAGTGTTGTTTTAAAATGTTCAATATTAAAAGGTTGTATTTTTGTTACAAACAAATCTTTGCTGAGCTTCTGTTCTTAGTAAAAGAGCACCAGTGCTTAGACTTTGATACCTGAGTGAGAGCTCAGTTACTCAGATGTTTGTGCCTTACCCAGCTCCTGCTTTTCTCCCTCTATCTTTCCCCATTCACTGCACCTGGGCATCTCCTGACATTTGTGCCTTTGGAAGGTCTTGAAAAAGAAAACATAGTTAAGTCTTCCATTTCTGCAACTTACACCAGGTAGAAGGGATCTCTTATTCGAGGTAGGATTTTTGCCTGTCAGGAGGGAGTTTGTATATGACATTTCTGTTTGTAGCTGGCAGGCTCAGGAGCAGTTTGTAGCCAACCTTAGGTGAGCTACATCCTTTTGTTGTTGTTCTCCAGTGTATTTCTTGGGCCCCATCTGAACTTGAGGATAAAGTTCTGAAATGTCTCTGAATGACAGGTGTACTGGAGATTGGAAGAGGTGTTGATACAGAGGAGCACAAGAAACCATCGTACTTCCTATCTTTAGGTTACCTCTCTTTCCTACATAAGTGAGAGTGGACACTAGAAGTCTTTGTCCTCATATCCTCCCAAGCACTTAAGTGGTTCTGAGAAGCACCTCTGATGATAAAAATATGCCTATTGTAGGTGGAGTGGGGCTTGGGGGCTTCTTGCCCATGTCAGAAGGTATCTAGAATGCTGCTTGCCACCTTTTCTTCCATGCAGTGCTCTGGCAATGATGTGAAAGGGTGTTATTGAATGCCTTATTTGCTTCTGTCTATACTACTGAAGGCTGTCCTGAGGAGCCCCAGACCCCTGAGGCCCCAGAGGAAGTCAGGGAAAAGGAGGAGTTTGCCTTGGTTGATGAGGACTGGGTTAAGGACCAGTTAAGCAATCTGGATATCCATATATCCATGGGTCCTGATGGGATGCATCCACGGGTGCTGAGGGAGCTGGCAAAAGTCATTGCTAGGCCACTCTCCATCATCTTTGGTAAGTTGTGGGGAACCAGAGAGGTGCCTGAGGACTGGAGGAAAGCAAATGTCACTCCAGTCTTCAAAAAGGGCAAGAAGGAGGACCTGGGTAACTATAGACTGGTCAGCCTCACCTCCATCTCTGGAAAGGTGATGGAACAACTTATCCTTGGCACTGTCTCTAGGCATATCAAGAATAAGAGGGTCATTAGGGGCAGTCAACATGGCTTCACCAAGGGGAAGTCATGCTTAACCAACCTGATAGCCTTTTATGAGGACATAACCAGGTGGAGAGATGATGGTGGAGCAGTGGGTGTGTTCTATCTTGATTTCAGTAAAGCATTTGACACTCTCTCACAGCATCCTTGCAGCTAAACTGAGGTAGTGTGGTCTGGATGATCGGGTAGTGAGGTGGACAGTGAACTGGCTGAAGGACAGAGCCCAGAGAGTTGTGGTCAATGGGGCAGAGTCCAGTTGGAGGCCTGTATTGAGTGGTGTCCCTCAAGGGTCGGTACTGGGACCAGTACTGTTCAATATATTCATCAATGACTTGGATGAGGGAATAGAGTGTGCTGTCAGCAAGTTTGCTGATGACACTAAACTGGGAGGAGTGGCTGATGCACCAGAAGGCTGTGCTGCCATTCAGCAGGACCTTGACAGGTTGGAGAGCTGGGCGGGGAGAGATTTAATGAAATACAACAAGGCCAAGTGTAGAGTCTTGCACCTGGGCAAGAACAACCCCATGTACCAGTATAAGTTGGGGACTGACTTGTTGGGGAGCAGTGCAGGGGAAAGGGACCTGGGGGTCCTGGTGGACAGCAGGATGACCACGAGCCAGCAATGTGCCCTTGTGGCCAAGGCCAATGGCATCCTGGGGTGTATTAGAAGGGGTGTGGTTAGTAGGTCGAGAGAGCTTCTCCTTCCCCTCTACTCTGCCCTGGTGAGACTGCATCTGGAATATTGTGTCCAGTTCTGGGCCCCTCCGTTGAAGAAGGACAGGGAACTGCTTAAGAGAGTCCAGTGGAGAGCCACAAAGATGATTAAGGGAGTGGAACATCTCCCTTATGAGGAAAGGCTGAGGGAGCTGGGTCTCTTAGCTTGGAGAAGAGGAGGCTGAGGGGTGACCTCATTAATGTTTATAATTATGTAAAGGGTGAGTGTCAGGAGGATGGAGCCAGGCTCTTCTCAGTGACACTCAATGGTAGGACAAGGGGCACCGGGTGCAAGCTGAAACATAGGAGGCTCCACATAAATATGAGAAAAAACTTCTTCACAGTGAGGGTGTCAGAGCACTGGAACAAGCTGCCCGGGGAGGCTGTGGCGTCTCTTTCTCTGGAGACATTCAAAACCTGCCTGGACGTGTTCCTGTGTGACTTGATGTAGGAGATCCTGCTCCGGCAGGGGGATTGGACTAGATGATCTTTCGAGGTCCCTTCCAATCCCTAACATTCTGTGATTCTGTGCCTATCTGATAGCCTGGGATACTGGAGAGCTTTGTGGTGACTAGGAACATGTAAGAGGATACCACAGATACTCTCTCAGTAAACTACGAGTCTGTGGTCTGTGCAGGTGTATTTGTTGTTGAGGACCGGACCGTGCATAGACAATTGAAAGGTTAGGAGATGCAAGCTTCTCTGACAGCTGTGAAGTCCTAGGATTGGACGTCTAGTATCTTAAATCGTATCCATCTGTTTCTCTAAGGCATGTTTTTTTTTTTTAAAAAAAAGTCCTTTTTGAGTCTGTTTTCTTAAGGAAAAATCCATTAAAATATCCTGGTCTTAGCCATGTGAAGAAAATGGGAATCTAAGATCACATTTATCTTATTTCCATTCCATTTTAAGTTGCAGTAACTCAAGAGCTTGGCACCAGTGAGAAATGTATTTGTAAATACGAGTGCTCTCACTGCTTTAGCACTGCTCTTCTGACAAACTGTAAGTGGCTTGCTCAAGGCCTGTTAGAGGTGGGGATTTGATATTTTCCTCCTCAGTCTTCTGTGATTAACTTCTGTGGCTCTGCTCAGATCTTACTGCTTCAGTCCTGCAATGATTTTTTTGTTTTCCCTTAAGCTTTTGGGTTTTTTGTAAAAGATGCCTCGTAGTTGCATGACATCAAGCAACAAATCAGTACAACTGAAAGTTCAATGTCTAGAAGGGGGACAGTGCTGTTTCCAGTAAAGTACCAGAGCAGAGCTGCCATGTGTGCGAAGTCCTGAAGAAGGACTTTGCCCCTGAGAAAGGTATTGTGTTAAGAGTTTAGAGTCACTCTGCTTTTTTTCTGGAACTACTCCTTGGTGAAGTCCACTGCTCTGTCACCAGTGACACTAGTACCTGTGAGAAGGAGCATGATTGCTCATCAGGGCTGTGCCGAGTGAGTGAATAATCTGACTGTATGGTCACAGGCAGTGTGAATATTGTGAGTGCAGGAGAGAACAGTACCTAGCTGACCTAAATGTGTCTCTGGCCCTGTTTTGTGCAGGGAGGTATGACACAGAGGAGGTGACAAGAACTATGAGAGGCTGTAGGTAGGGCTGTAAGATGCAGAGTGGTAAGGACAAGAAAAGTACCAAATATTGATACGTCAAAATCCAGCTAATTGTGGGGAAACAATATGTTTCTGTTTGTCTGATCTTCTGGCAGCTTTCTTCACTGTGGGACAGCTCAAGAGCACTCTCTGCTCTCTGATGCTTATTCTGGACTATTTGGGAGTTCTTTACTGTGAGCGTAACAAAGCACTGGAACAGGCTGCCCAGAGAGGTTGTGGAATCTCTGTATCTGGAGACATTTAAAACCTGTCTGGACATGTTCCTGTGTGATCTCCTCTAGGATCCTGCTGGGCAGTTGGACTGGATGATCTTCAGAGGTCCCTTCCAACCCCTACCACTATGTGATTCTGTGATTTTGTTGGCCATTTTTTTATTAAAGTCCCATTTGTAGAAGGTCAGCAACATGTTAATCCTTCAATCCCATTGTCAGTTTCCTTACCAGCAAGTGGACTTGCCACACTTCCTGCTGTCTTACCATATTGTTGTCCTCCGGATACTTGGAAATTGCAGTCTCAGGTAAGTAAATGTGATAGTAAGGTCCTTGAACATGCTAGATTCTCTCTGGATGGAGAATTACCTACCAAGAAAAAAAAAATCAGTAGGTTTAGCCCCAGTGGTAAGAGTTTTCTGTGATGAATGTTAATTAGTTCTATCACTGATTTAATTCCTATAATCTGTTACTGAGAGCCATGGATAAATTTCTCCAGCATTACACAATCCCATGGAAATCAGAAATAACATTAACACTAACCTCAAGTTACTGCATGCCTACACTCTGCTTGTATTAGTCAGACTGGATATTTTTCGCCATACTTGGAATCATGCTCACTAGTAGTTTTCTGATGAAGGCAGTGTCTTAATAGGTGACTTTGAGATTTTTTTGCATTGTCTGAAGAAGACTGCTTTGTTAGTCCATGTGAACTATACTCCAAGAAAGGCCCAAGTAGCTACCAGATAATCTTAAGGGTCTTCTTCTGTCTTACTTTCTCTAAGATTCCTCAAGAGCTGCAGCGCCTTTATCTTCATCAGTGTCTAGCTTTAGGGGTTCTTAGAGGGGTTTTGCTGCTGTCCTCAGGGTTTTAACTTGGCTTGCCAGACTTGATTTCACCTCTATGAATGGGATGAAGGATACGCATAAAAACCTCAGCTAAATTTGGCAGAATCTTATTAGCATTAAACTGGTGAAGGAGGAAGGTGATACCTGTCTTGTAGCTTATGATTCTTTCTATGTATTCTAGCTAGGTGGTACAGTGCTTTACTGCTGATCCTACTACAGTAAAACTAGCAACTGGTTTGCCCCCTTTATCTAAACTCTACAATTAATAAAAATAGTAGCTCTTGTTTTGAAGAGAGAGCTGTTCTTTAGGGATTTGTGGGAAAAAAAAAATCAGGAAAAATGAAGCAAGTCTGGGAAAACATGCATGTTCCCTGTGTGCACAACAAAGTGAAGAAAGGAAGTAAGGGAAGAAATAGGAAAAGGTGGCATAGGAAGAGTGGCCACAAGAAGCCTCAGCTGTATTGGGAGAACCGGAAGATGAGATGTGTGTATTGCATCCAGCCAGGTCAGAATACTTGGGGTCTTATCAGTTCTCCCACAGCTCACTTGCCCCTCCTGTTGTTCTCCCATAGCATTGGTGCCTGGATGGTAGCCCATGGGTACCTCTTCCCATGTTGGAGCTGGCTTGGAAACACACTTCAGTGGGTGACCTCCTTAACAGGAACAGCTGGGAACAGAAATCCTCTGTGTGGATGCAGAGCTGTAGTTTAACCCTGTCTCAGCCTGGGTATTAAAAAGCATGCAGAAAACACTGCCAGTGGAGGACGTGTAGTCCCAGTTTTCAGTGTTCATTGCAACATGAAAAAATGCATCCTTTCTTCCTCAGGACTGTACAGGAAATCCTGAGAACATAACTTGTGATGGCGCTAGGCATGAAGCATGAGGAGCTGAGAGTTACTTTAAAAAAAAAAAAGAAGTAGGTATTATAGTAGGCTGCTGGCAAGATTTTATGCATTTACTTAGTGCTTGGATGCCTCTGGTTTTGTTCTTGGTTTCTGTATTTGGAGACCTGCTGCTCTCTGAATAGAATTCTCTGGCAGCTGAAAAATTATTATTTGTAAATACCAACATAGGGAAGACATCGTTTTTTGCCTGCTTTTCCTCCAAGTGTGTAGGTCTTGGTAAAAATGCTCTGTAGCTCCTCTTTCAGTAATAAGGCTTAATTATTATTTGTGTCCTCGAAGGAAGATCTTAAAAATGCTAATTTCATTACTCCAAGGCCAAATATTGAAAAGCTATTTAAAAGACTTCCAAACAGATATTTTGTTGTTGTTGTTGAAGTTTATGTATTCACAGAGATCAAAACTGTTAGAAACAATTTAATTTTGATGAATTCCTCTGGGAATGCAGAGAGGTTTCAAAATCAACTGATTTCTACCAGTATGTCTTCCTGATGGCTCAGCAATTGTCCTGGGATTCTAAGATCCTCTAGCTCAGAGATGCATATTCTGAAGTTCTTGTGTCTTATGTTGGCCTCTTCAGGTCTGTCCAAATTTATTTTCAGATGCTCCTTTCCTACTTATATAATTTATCTTCCCACATCACTCAGATTCCCTTCTTAGCTCCCTGTCTCGGTCCGAGGCAGCTTTGGGGTCCTTATTTTCACTCATAATGTACTACGGAATTTTAAGTCTCATTTACTCCTGAAGCCTATGGTTGCAGCAGCTGGAGGGGAGGGAGGCTGAGTCTGTGCTTGGATGAAGATAGAAATCTTGGTGCAATTATCACAGCATAGAGGCAGCTGAAATGGGTTAATGCCTTGCTGTGTCCCTCTCCTAAGAGGCAGTTAGGTGCGAAAGCCCACCTGGAAGGCAGTGAAGGCTAGATGTGTCCTCGATTGAGGACTTAGGCTTCCTTTCTAATGTAGCTGTGTGCTTTTGGGGACTTTGCACCATTTTGTATCAGCACAGGTGAAGTGATGCAGCTTCCTGGAGGAGAAAAGTCTGTACTGAGACTGTTTAAGCTGTCAGATGGCCTGCGTTGTTATTCAGTTGCCGAGCAAGCCCCTTGCATCTCTGTTGCTCATTCTGAGAGCTTGTCTTGCAAGGATTTGTTGACAGGTCTTTCCATGTGAGGCGGCTGAAATCAGTGACAGAAGACTTTCATTTTTGCTGGTAGCATTCACATAGGATCCCAAATGGTATAAAATATGTTCCTTTTTGCCACTTCAGCTCTGCCCTTCAGCAGGGTTGCACATGCATAGCTGGGGTGTGCTCCTACAAAGCAACTCATGGTGATCAGGCTCTTGCTCATTGAGTAGGTGGCTACAGGTTTTGCTTTGGCTCTGTTTCTGGAAGTACTCAGTCGTTGTGTTTGCTCATTACTCTGACTTACCATTTGTTTATCTGATCCCTCTCTTCTGCTTCTCATCAGTTCCAAACCCACCTCCTGTGTCATTTACTTGTTGCTGTGTTTGCCTTACAGTATTTAGTCTGTAAGGTTTCCAGAACATGTTTAAACAACAGCTCAGATGAGTAATTGTTGACTGTAATAACATCCTCTGATAAGGTTTGGGGGGCTGTTTTCTTCGTCCTTTGTTCATGTGAAATTACTCCTATTGTTATTTTTCCTTTTTATATAGTGTTATGAATCCATGCATGATAAAATCTTTAATAAGAACTGCAAGATAAAATTTCATTCATTTACAGTATTCTCTTGGAACCAAGCACAACTGAAAGAAATGGGAACAACTAAATCAATAATCCAATAGCAAGGATTGTCTCTTGTAGTATTGCCCTGAAAGCAAATAGGTCTTTTCCTGAAGTGCAATTAATATTTTAGCAACTGAAATTAGCATAGAAGTAGAGCTGAAGGAACTGCAGGCTTCAGTTAGAAGTTTGGTAGTCATTGGGAGTCTAGAGCCTTAAATGGAGTAAATATTATCCCTGATAATAATCTTTCATCTACAACACATTGCTCTTAGTTATGCATGGTGGTGGGTGTTTTGATTTTGTGGTTTTTTGAGGGGCTTGTTTTGGGGTTTATATTTTTAAATTTTTTTATTTTTTTTTTTTTTTTTTCCAGTGATAGTCCAGAACTATTACATCCAATAGTCTCATAGTCTGGGTGATGACCCTCTGTGATAAGGATCCCAGGACCAGTAACGACTGTGCCAGTACTAACCCAATAGAGCACTGTAGCAGGTCCTCTCCTAGAGTTTGGACAATGTCTGCCCTGAGTCGGCTTTGAAGAGGTTCTCAAGATACTATGTAATAGTTCTGGACTATCACTGGAAATGCTATGGGCTACAGAAAATTCTTTACCAATCCAGCCACCCCAAGGAGGAGCATGCCTCATCTCTTTCCCCTGTGTTAGGGGATGGTCCACTGCTAGCCCTAAAGGCTTAACATGTTTAGGGAACATTAAGCATCGGGGTAGCAGAACAGATGCTGGGGACACAGCTACTCTCAGGGGTAAGAAACTCCTAAGGTGTTTTGAAGTACGCTTCAAAAAGGCCTCTGGGACAGTGCTCTCTCGCTGGGTCATGGTGGCTGATTGCATTTGTGAATAAAGGAATGTGGAGGGAGTCTGACTTCCCCTTTTTTAGGGCACTTTATTTTTTCAGGATTAAATTTGATTTGTGGAGGATGTGACTTCCTTTATGGCAGTTTTAGGTGCTGCTCATTATTCTAGCTTTTCCAGGTCCCATTCTGCAGTGGCTAGTTTTCCTGTGTGCATTACACGATCTAGGTATCCCATTCAGGGTTGCAGATACTACTTTGCAATGAAACTGAATTTTTTTCCCTAGACTTCAGAGTTTGCTATATAGAAGTTAAGGGACCTGTTGCATTGGACACTATTGATTGTCAGTAGACCTTTATGCAGCATCCTAATATAGAGCAGCTCAAATAAATCACATATTAGTAAGGTCTGTTCTTCCTTGCAGGGAAAAAGGGAAGCCTAGATTAACTAGCTTGAACATGTCT
The DNA here is from genome assembly GCA_013400335.1 of Eurystomus gularis. Taxonomy (NCBI): domain Eukaryota; kingdom Metazoa; phylum Chordata; class Aves; order Coraciiformes; family Coraciidae; genus Eurystomus; species Eurystomus gularis. The sequence continues at coordinate 114,455 of VZZY01019037.1, read as the reverse complement.
GAAGCTGGCAAAATCATTAATATTTCCCGTGTCTAAATGAATTTAGCCTATAGGTATTGTAGTGATGAGTGTCATAGAAAAGCGAATAAAGAAATTAATTATTTTGTTGGCTTAGCAGAGTTTGAACTGTGTGGTATGGTTGCTTGTAAGACCACACATAGGTGATAGAAATACAAAAAAGATCTTGAAGAGTTTTCTCACTCATCCACCAAGTTCCCTGGAGAAGTTTTTTATGCAAAAAAGTGTGCAAGTAATTAAAGAGCCTGTCATAATACATCAATTATATAGAAAGCTTTGATATGGCATTTTAGAAGTTTGAATTTGGAAAATTAATAATGTTCTTTTCTATAAAAATCTTTCAAAGCTACCTCTGGAATTAGCCTAGGGAATCCATATTAGGTATTTGTGCAAGTATTTTTAATTTGGAATGCATCATTTTCACTAACTTAAGTAAGGTTCTCATATTCCAATTTAACAGGAATATTCTTAGTTCTAACCCTGCCCTTGGCAGTGCTTGCAGCCTTCCCACCTTGTGGTCAGCTGTGGTTTTAAAGGCCCTGCTCTGTATCCCATCATTCAAATCATTAATGAATCTTATCAAAACATTCTGATCTGGGGTAAGACATAATTTCCCAGGTTAGCATTGAATTGCAAATAAGTATTGTGATTTTCTGACAGGTTTTGCATTAATTTTATGGCATTCTCACCTCAACTTATTCGTGAGAATAATAATGTGAGATAGTATCAAAACCCTTTTAAAGCATAAACAGTTTGCCATCTTCAACTCCCCTGCTTTTAACAACGCATCTCATTCTATTGAAGGAGAAAATTTGATATGACATAATTTGGCTTTGGAAATCTATACTGTCTATTATTCTTTTCCTTTTTAACTGCTATGTGACTGCTAAGTCTTGTTTCAGTATTGTTCTTGTACTGAAGTCAGACTCACTAAAAATAGTCCCAGGTTCTTATTTTTTTCTGTCATGTTTCCTGTGGACTACCTTTTACAATCTTGCCCATTTTTCCTGAGCTCTTCACAACATCTACCAGCCTATCTCAGCTTCCTCAAACCTACAGGTGATACTTAAAAATCTAACCGAAGTACTCTGTAACCTCTTATCCGTCTGCTGTAACCTGAGTTCTTACCCTTTTGTTGCTGATCTTGCGTTAATTATTTAATTTCTGCAGTTCTTTCTAGCAGAGACATGGATCCTGATTTCTTCTGTTGATGCTTCCCCTATCTCACTGAACAGAATCAGTTGTTCCTATAGTGTAGTCTTCAAATCAATATTATAGATGCTTTCACACTAGTCTGCTTTTCTAGTGGCATTATCTTTTGTTGCTTGACCATACCTGCAGTTGCTTTTTTTTTTTTTTACATTACCTTATGTAATCTGACCTACTTGTCACCTCCTGTGTGGTTCCTGTTGGTGATTTCAGACCAGTGGAGAAATTTGTGGCTTGTCAGATTTATTCTCTTCACCTTTTGCCCTTCCTCTAGTTTGTGATAGTGCATACTTAGGCACTTAGTGTCATTTAAGAAACTGTGAATCTTCACACTGCCTGTTCTCCAAGGATTTACTTGTCTTGGGAACTTACTGTCAGTTCTCTGAGACTGCAGGTGTCTAATTTCCGGAAGTACAGTGTCTGTACTTTATTGTTCTCCCTCTTTCCATTGGTTCAGGCACATTTCCAAATATCACTCAGAAGCTCTATAATGATTATAGTGTAGGGTTAAGATGGACAAATACTACAATCTTATAGTGAGGGAAATGCAACTGATTTTACATGCCTTGGAAAGTGACAAAAAAAGAGAAAAATCTAGGTAATTGTATAGCACAATGCAGAAGACAACATACAGCTGTCTGTCTAGCAAATACAGCATCTAGTAGCCAACTTCTGAGACTTCACATGAGGATATAAAATCTTTCTATGCTCTAGTGCTTTAAAAGTCACTATAGAAAGATGGAAGTTAAATTATATGCATTGGATTCTTTTCTTTAGACATGTTTGCATTTTAAATATTTACTTAAAATATTTCCTGTGTTGTTATTTCTCTGTAGGAAAATATTTATGTGTGCTACACCTGTTCTATTTTCCCATATCCTTGTTTGTATATTCATTCCCATGCAGGCAAGCATTCAGATGACAGCATCTTTAAGTGTATTCCTCAGACACACCATGTTATTATATTTACAATCACTCTACAGAATATTTATAGCAACAAGAGTAATAGAATCATGTAGGTTGCAAAAGACCTTTAAGATCATCAAGTCCAACCATTAACCTAACTCTTCCAAGCCCACTGCTAAACTGTGTCCCTAAGCACCACATCTACGAGTATAAAATGTTTTCCTTATCTGTTTTATAGGGACCTTTTAAACAATACACAGCCTTTTCAGTGTCAGTTTTTACTTCTGCAGATATCTTTCACAGTTTTCCTGTGTGATCCCCAAGTACAAATAAAAATGTTAAAAAAGAAGGAAGATAGGCAGCAAAGTAACTGTGTCTACTAAACATACTTAATTTCTTTTTCCTTGCCTTTTAAAGCCACCGAAGCAAGTCAAGGTGATAATCTCTGGTTATTTTTAGATTAAAATAGACTGTTAATAGAATAATGACCAATATTAACATAGCCTAATGTGTTCACAAACTTACGCAAAGTCTGTCTTACAAACGCAAAATGTAGCCAGGCTAGGAAATAGAGAAATATCAAATCTAACTTTAAAAATACATATTACCACAGCTTATGTAGCTGTCAGGCTCTCAGCTGTCAAGCCTGGAGTGTTCTCACCTGCTCTTTGCAAAATATATCCTCCTCTTCTCATTTCAAACTGGACAAACTAACTTCTCAGAAGGCTGCTTTGTGTCCAGCTGTTCTTATGTGCTTTCAAAATGCTTTAGGAAAAAAAACAAAAGTACTCCAGCTGCCTTTTTGGTAAGGAAAAGCAACAGGAAAACAACCCATCATGAATCCTTTCCTTGCCCTTTATATTTTGGCTTTTTTCAGTGTTCAGATCACTGGCTCCCAAGGATAAACACCCAGATTTGTTTGAATTCCCAAGGTCTAGAATTTTGCATAAGGAAATCACAATTTTTGGGAAATGTCTCATGCTTCACCTTCATATGTTAAACTGTAGCTTTTTCTGTTAAACACTTTTAAGTCCTTAAAGATGTAAAAGATGTTTCTTATTCTTTAAAAAGTGCTAACACTTTTTTTTTTTCACACAATGATACAAAACCTCTGACCTTTTAAAAACAGCATAACTAATACTTCCATAGCATAAAAATACAGTCTTATTTTATTCAAAAAGTAAAGCACTTAAGACTAGGGAGTTCAGATACTATACAAGGCAGCATTATCTTTAAGTTAGGGATTACATCAAAATCAAACAAAATGTGAAATATTATCAGTACAGTTCTGTAATTGTGCAAGCTAAGTACTATATTAATTTCTCCATTAATAAATACACATTTTTAAAATCATCTGGGTCTTTTAAATTATGATCATTAACTATTCTGTTGGCATTGTTCACATTTGTATTACAATGGTCATTTAGATTTTGTTCACAGAAAACATTTTTTAAAAGCTCCTTCCCACCAGCTACGCACAGCTCTTGAAAGAAGAAAAAGAAAAGAGAAGAAGAAGAAAAAAACCAGAAGCACAATCACCAAATGAGCCTTGTCAAGGACCAAATAAGTCATGCCAAATTTTGAGATTCTGGAAGGCGTAAAGGACTGTCGGGGACATCAAGGACTTGATTCAGTTCACTCACGCCTGCTTTGCAGTAAGAGGAGGATGGTGAGTAGTGTTTGCTTTGGTGGATATGCATTTTGTATAGCACCAATTCAGCCACGCTGTCCATTTGATGTATAGAGGAGAGCTCCTGTAGGAAATGTGTGACTCAGTGTGAGAATTTATGGAAGGGAGCAGGTGTTTTCCTGGTGGATTTGTTGGCTTACTTGTTTTAATGAACTCTCTAAGCAATTTTATTTTACCCATTCGCATTAATTCTCGTGTGGACTTAATCACTTGTACTCTCACTCACAGATACTCACAAACACACAAATACGTGTGTGCAGATGTGGTCTGGCCCCAAACATGTGCGGTGTGGAGGGCGTCGTGTCTCGTGGGCTCTGAGCAGACGTGAGGAATGCCCTTTTGACTTGCCTTTTGTGCCCAGAGGCAGTGGATGTTGTCTGGGATCTTTTATCTCATTTTGTTTCACTTCTTCCTAGTCATAGGCAAAATTGTTGAATTTGACAATGTGGACATCTGATGAATCTAGTCCTGTTCTCTGTTTTCTTGTTACCTTATCTGAAGGTAAATTTGTTCCTCTTCTTTGTGCTGTCATTTGCATGAAAGCACGCAGATGGCACTCATTATCAAAACACACCAAATGTAAAAGAGAAGGCATTTTAGGCACCTAACATTAAACAGATGCACACACTTTTGAAGTAAGTTGTTTTTTTTTCAGAAATGGCGTCATGGCTCATTAACACATGTATTTATTTCCTTTCATGGGACATTGGCAGCATTGGCATGTAGCCTCAGGAGTGATGGAGTGATGTCAGCACAGAGATTTAAATATTCTACTAAAGAGAATGACATATTTTGATGTAGTGATGAGATATGCACACTGTTATCTGTTCATCACCATCATGTTGGTCTTCTCTGTAAAACTAACTGGTTGCAACATGTTCTTTCTTGCAACGGCTTTGTGGGTAATAGAATAGGATGGTGACTAGACAAGAATATCATTATGTCAAAGCAGGTGGATTTCTTTCTCAACACCATTAAATGGCTGGGTCCTGGAGTCAGAATTGAGGTGAATCCTAAGACATGTGAGACTCCTCCTTAAGGCATATGATCTGTTAAAATCTTACAGGTGATGGATAAGATAAACATCTACTGTTCTCGTTTCTCTGGCAACCAATAAGCTGAGAAAAGCCACGATGTCCTGACATGTAGGAAAAGTCTTCTTAGTGAAAGATTTCTTAGATTAACTGCCCATAAAATCAACTAGAATATTATGATCATTAAATTGTGCAGTCTAGGTTCAGCATGCTGAACTGTGGCCTTCTCAAGTCAACTTTCTCATTGCAAGGCCATATTCACAGTCCGTGTTTCTTCCAAGGCGCTTTCCTGCCCTGAAGTGTTTGTCAATTATCAACCAGACAGACCACTTTCCATTTCCATGGGCAAATTGGGTGTTGTTCAGATAACCAGAACAGAGTAGAGCATGGACGTGTTCCCACTCCCCTCCATCAGCTCCAGTTCATCAAAATAAGCGTTTCTGGGAGGGGATAAGAGGATGCAGGTGTCCTGTCTCTGCTGCACAGCAATGGTACAAGTCCAGCTGGGGAAAGTAGTTGCTTATTGAGAACAGCTATCTAAGAGACTTGGGTTGACCAGCATTTACTGACAGGCGGAGTAACCCAGTTACTAAGATCACCTTCAAGACAAAACCTGCTGAGAACTCCACACAGAAAACCTAGACTCTTTGCTGAACCACTAGCAGTAAAAAATGGCATCAGTAGCCACCCTGTCATGTATGTTAGGACACACAAGTTGCTGTGGTCACAAATAGAGGTTAAGTAGGCTCTGTGGCATAGGTGTTTGAAGAGGAGACCTGGAAATGCATGCATTGCTGTTTCTCTACTTCCGTTCAAGTCTGATGCCCTGGCAGGTCACTACAGGGCTTGAAATGGGTGGTTTGTAGACATGTTGAAATTTAGACATGCAAGTGCCAATCTGACATCCCTGCTCAGCAAATGCCTCATCTGGAAAATGCATAAACTCTGTAGGAAACCCATTAAGCAGCTACTGAAAAGAATGAATATGTAATAGCACAATCTCCCCATTCTGAGGTATTTGAAGCACTATGTTTTGCACAATATTTTCATTCTTCCTCCTTTCCTTCCTTCATTTTCTTGTGGATCTCTGCTGGTGGCATAGTGAAGCAGGCTTTCTTTAGGAGTGAAGTCCTATCCCATCCCATCCTTCATTGAGATCAGTTGGCAGGAGGTTGGGTAAAGTGAGTTTGTTCTTGAAATGTCATTACAGCAGCTTTCTTCAGAATTAATTCAGTCTTCACATGGGGTGGTCCTCAGCATTGATGCACTCCGTCAGTTGCTTCTAATATGCTTTATCAGTCCAGTACATGTGGAGTAGAAGCAGCAGAGCAGGAGATGACAGCATGTTCTAAGAACAATTGCAGATTTTCTGCCTAGGGGGAGGATGATAAATTATGTACATCCACTTACCATATTTGCCATAATTCAATTCATAATAATTCAACTTTTTATTAGTGATTAGAGAATAAGAGATGGGTTCTTCCCTGGAGCAGTCTTCTTCTGGTAGTGAGCTTGTGCTCTTGCTGAGGTTGCCACCTGCAGGTAACAAAAGAATCTGTTTTCCTTGCACCTTCACTTCACTGGTTTATGGGCAAGGTTTAATCTCAGCTGGCTGGCTACCCACTGCTGTTTATTATAGTCTTAAAATAATTTCTATATTCAGGCTGATTTTTTTTTTCCTGTTTTCTTTATAACATTAAACTATTTCTATATTTTTTCATGCAATATTTTTATTACATTATTTTTATTTTTATAGTCAACAATTAATATATCCAAGTAAAATTCTTTAAAACTTAGTTCTTTGGAATACTTATGTTTGGTTTTGGTTTCTTGTTTGTTTTTTTTGTTTTGGTTTGGTTTGAATTTTTTTTTTTTTCCTAGAACTTATTCCTCAAACATCTAGGGTTCTGAATTCGTGTCAGTGAATGAGCAAAAATAGTGCCAAGGTCAGGAACATTTGCTTCCAGCTTTGCTAGGGCCGTGGCTTTAAGGATTGTTCCCTCTTGTTGAGCTGAATGAGAAATTGTGGACCTCATGGATAAATCATTTAACCAATTCTCTTTGCCAGGAGCGGCAGGTAAATATTCTTCACGTTGCGACAAAATGAAATTTTGTTCTCTGTGAGGGAAATGATTCTTCTATATATGAGGTGGAATAAATGTAATTTTTACAGTACTAGGTGCATTAAATAATTTAATGAAAAAAAGAGTAATGTAACTATGTATATGTGGACAGTTAAGGCAGGAAAAGAGGCAACTGTAGGGATCTGTTATATAGAAAATTCTGTGTGTAAAAAGAAAAAAAAAAAAAAGCATCTAAGGCGTATGGCTTTGATGACATTTTTATAGTGGTGACTGAACTAAGAGTATACAGTTTCCATAAGTTTTACCAGGAAAATGTGGAGTTAGAATGGGTAATCTCTGCCAGGAACATTTGACTTTTTTTTTTTCTTTTTTTTAAAATTTGGTGCTGCAGGCTAAAGGATACTATAGAAAGTAATTAACCCACAGAGATCTTACAGTTGTGCCATATAAAAAACCAGAAAAGGTTTAGCTTGCCAAAATTGGTGTGCTGAAGTGAATTCCACTGTTATCTAGGAATAAATATGTGATTAATTGTTTCATTTTATAATGATGCATATGCAGACATTCATGAAAACATATAACTGAATTGCACAGCTGAAAGGTGTGATTCTGACAATGACAAAATGCCTGTACAATGTGAGATTTAGTGCCTGGTTCCTCAGAGTTGTGCCATTCAGCCAGGGCACGTTTTGTCCATCTAGCTGGGGCTAGCCTGGCAGGAAAGTAAAAATGTGGTTGTACTGTCCTCTGTCAGTCCCGAGTGTGTGATTCCATGCTGTTTTGGGTTTGGAGGTTGTCCAAGCCCTATTAGCTTGTAAGTCATACTACTTTGCAAATTCCACCTTGTAGGAATGATGCTTAAATGCACACTCTTGATGTGCTGAAAAAAGTATTGTTCAGTCATTTTTTGCTGATGACAGTGATGACTGAATCTTGCAATATTTGTCTCAGAGCTTGGTTAGGAAGATCTGATCTGTCTTCACATTGACAACATGCTGAACATGTTTCAAAAACAATTCAGTAGTTTGCTGATGCGCTTGATAGATAGAATGTAAAGAATTGCCAGGATAGTCAAGGACAGTAGGCAAAGTGTATAGAAAAAGAGAGGCTTGGAGGTAAAGTAAGAACGAGGCTGAAGATTAAGCACAACAAAGTGAGAAGAAACTGCGCAGGTGCATAGAGTTCAAGCAGTGGACACTAGAGAACGACCACTAGAGACCACCAGAGACCCCCGAAGGCCCCCTCAAAGACTCTAAACCACATGTGTAATGACTATGCAGGTATGATAATTAGTTCCAGGAAATGGGTAAACAGTTCTGGGAAATCGATGCAAATGTAGATTTTAGACCAATATAAGTTGCGAACTCACGCTGTTCAGGGATGCACATGAGGAGGAGCTCTCCCCTGTGCCTCCAGTGCTGCTTTCTAACATTGCATACAGGTGTTAGAGGTTTTTTTACAACGGCCACCTTTTCGGTATCACCATGAGAAGGCTATTTCTGTCTCTCGGAATTTACCGTGGGATCTAAAACTTTGCTCTGATAATTTATCTGTAACTGGTGTCAAAACGTGTGGGTAGTGAGTGTCTTCGCCTCTAGCTTATGTTCATGAATTACTTTTTTTTGTAACTATCTCAGTTCTTTATTGATCATGGAAGACTGCCAGCATGCACGGAGTCAGAGGGTTCATGACCACTTTTGTTGCTGAGAAGTCGGTGAAAATGAGGTATGTGTCTAGTTTAGTAAAACTGTTTTAATGTTTCAGCTCCATATTTGTCATGGAACATAGCACTTCCACATAAAACGCCAATTGCTATAATAAACCAAATCTTGACAACTTACCAGCAGAGACTTCTTGCTTTACATACCAAAATATATTTGCTATTTTGTATTACTCATTGACTGATTTTTTAGTACTACTTTCTAAGGCTAAAAGATAGCCTGATTTAGAAGAAATACTAATAGCTAGTTTTAGTGCGTATTAGATCTGGTTAATTCTTTTGCTTCCTTTCATGTTCTTTATTTTGAGTCAGTAATGATACAAATGAAGCCTAGGAAAAAATTATTTCTAGAAAAATTAGACTCGTCTTAATGCCAAAAATTAAAAAATTAATAATGATGTACTTGTTGCTTTTATTATCCCACTACTGGGACTGTCTTTTAGCAAACATGCAAGCTCACATTCTCTCTCCCAGCTTTCTTCTTCCTCTTGCTGTTACTTATTAAAGCTTTTCAGAATCTTGCTGATGGAGGGATTGCATGGTCATGAATCAGGAAAATACCATCACTGTCTTAGTTTCCTCCTGTTTTCCCTCTCTTTCACTTTTTTCTAAATAAATCTTAACTTACAGAACTGTAAGAATGCCCTTTCTTATGGTTTGATTTTTAAATATCAGCTCCTTCCATCCTAACCTTCAGCATCTTTCCATCTTCTTTTACCCGCTGGTGCACTGACCATCTGATTGCTTTTAGACCTAACAGGGTGTATTTTGGGCTGTTACCGCTGACCCCCAGAAGCAGTATTCATAACTGAAACCTGGGAATGGAATATACTGTAGTAACAACAAAAAGTAAGTAGGACTTTACTTCTGCTGAAGCTCTGGTTGGAATAAATTAAAACAAAACAATAATGGGCTGTACTAAGTTCAGACAAAGCAGCTGGGGTGACTTTTTTGTTTTGTTTTATAAAATGATTTGCTTTACCTAATGGTATTGTAATTGTTAATTGTTTGGCTAATTTTCACAGGTAATCTCATTTACCTGGTGGACCTGAACTTTCACTAGTACTTTGACAATGTCTATTTATTGTTTCATATTTATTGTAGTATTAGACTACCAAGATAGAACTAAGCTTGTTGTAGTTTGGCTGTACTTATTTTGTTTTGGTTTATTTTGTTTAATTCATTTCTTTGTATCCTTCTTGCCTCAGTGATAAGCACAAACCTACATGAATCAACTTAGATAAAATAAATTTAAGCAAAAGCCAGACTGGCAATTCACTACCTTATTGGTAAGTATTCTCCCAGAGTCTTTAGACTTTGATAGTTTTGATCATAAGCTAGAAGTCCTAGCTCAGAATCTGATTTTACTTGGTCCATCTCTTCAAACAGTATTTCAGAGCTGGTAAGAATGCAGCAGCATAACATCAGAAAAGTTCTCAGAACATCAGTTGAGCACAGTATGATATATTGATTTTCAGGTGCTTTGATGAGAAAGCATTTTGATCCCTCAAACATTGTAATGGCATATTACTTTATATCAATAACTTATGCTGATAAGGGAGGTGCTGGATCACAAAAAAGATAGGTAATAATATAGAATAAGGTGATAGAGTAAAAGGACTGTTTAAAATGTTTTTCTTTCTTTTATTTACCAAAATAATATGTTTCTATAGACCAAAAATGATTACAGTATAAGGATAAATGGTTGGAAGTGCAATATGTTAATTTGAGGGAGAGGATTAGTTATCCCCTGCTTATGCATATGAGCATATTTTAGAAAGTGGGAAGCGTGTATTAAAATCTGAAGGTTGGAAATACTTTTTTTTAATAAAAGGATTTTTTTCCTGCTAAGATTTGAAATTAAAACCTTCTGAAAGAGAAACTGTGTCAATTCGGGAAAAAAAAAAATCCTCTAATGTTTTGGTTTCTGTTTTGCTATGGCTTGTATGAATTCCTTAACTCAAATTCAGCAAACTAAAGGAACAAAGAAACTGAGTACATTTTACAAGTTATTCAAAACACAGACTTGGGAAAGATTTTAGCCTTATCTCCCTTTCCGTCAAGAGAAAATAGTTGCCCTCAGCTAGTCCTCACAATGCCCGCTGCTGCTGCTCTTCTCTAGCCCCAGCAGCAGCTGGATCATCGTGTCAGACAACCCCACAGTGGAGGGGCCAAAGCTCAAAGTTTTATCTCCTGATTTCAATGTGGTCTCATTGAAAAAAAGCCTCATGAAAGCCTTTCTCATTGAAAGCCTCCTGACTCTGACTTTTGCCACTGTCACAGTTCTCCCTTGCATCCCAGAAAGAGACCTAACTTTCCTTACTGCTGCTTTGCTCCTGTGTTTTGTCCCTCTCTCCCTTCTCCTTGTTCAGCTAAAAATTAGGAAGGCTTCCCTGCCTTTTGTATTTATTTTTGAAGTAGTAGCTATGCTTCAGCTGTTCTTTGTTTCCCCTGCTTTTGATAGGCAAATACCACCCATCTGGCTGCCTTTGGGGAGACTCTCTAGCAGGAAGGAGTGGCTGCTCAGAGGCCCACCAGAAGTTCACAAACAGTGTCAAGCCATGCAAGGCTGCCCAAGGCTGGTCACAGCCCCACGCCTGTGAGCACAAGTAGTGTTAAATTGGGAAGAGGCTCAGTGCATCCAGGGTGAGTGGTGGCAGGAGGCAAGGTGGGATGGTGCGTGTGTGGCTCTGCTGGCTGGGGAGGGATGCATCTGCAGCAGTGGTGGCAAAGGGAGCTGCTTGCACCCATAGGTGACTTTGCAGGGTGTCATCATCTCCTGTGGAAGAGAGCAAAGGTTTGTACTTGGCCCATAGTGTTGGTTATCAGTAGCAGCTAAGCACAAGCTTCTCTTTGAAGGTTGTGATGGTAAAAGGGGGAAGATAAGGGAGAAAAGGAGTGGTGTGGGGAAATGAGAGGGCTTGGCACTGCTTAGGAGTTTAATTTAAGATCTAAATGTTGGAGTACAGCATGTACTTTTCAACTTTGTAGATGACATCAGGCTGGCAGTGAGAGCCGAAACGTAAGAGGATATGATTGGAGTTTGAAATGACCTTCATGAATTGGGAAGAATGCCCTGAAAACCTTCTAGATAATTCAATACAGTGATGCTCAGGCTTGGTGCTGAGGTGGAAATAGTGAGCTGCACAGCTCCAGGAGGGGAGCTGAGGTAAGGAGGCTTTGCGGTGGCTCATGGGGGAGAAAGAGTATGTGACAGCTGGAAAATGAGTGGTTGAAGGAGGGAAAAAAAACCTGGAGAGGTGATTACAGTGTTTGGTGACTCAAGGTAACCTGAACTGAACTGAAGCTAGCTGCTGTGCCTAGCTTTCATCCTATTTTCAACATGTTGTAAACCCATAAGCTTTATTATGAAGATAAGTGGGGTAGTAGATAAACTGAACATGAACTTAATCCTACTACAGGTGTTGTTACACCATGGATCAGGTTGAAGCACAGAATTCAGTTTCATCAGGTTTGTTAATTCTCAAGGTATACGAACCTGTCCGCATTTGCAAGACACAAACATTTTTCTCTCACAGCAAAGGAGAAACTTTAAGCTTCTGGTGTCTTTTTCCATGGTAATGCAAGTAAAAATATGAACCAAAAACTCAACAAATACAAAACCAATGCAAAGTTACAACATATTTTTCGAGACAGCATACTGGGAATGTGTGGCTCAGACCGCCCAGAAGCAGCCATTCGGCCAACTTGTCAGACTAGATATAAATATACGTAATTTTCTTTAAAGCTGCTGCCTAGCTTGTTACTTATACATGTACATGTCTGCTACATCCTGAAGTTGGCATGTGAGGTTTGTCTAAGGACCTTCCCATCAGAGGTTGCAGCCATATCTATGAAAAGTCACTCTTTCAATGCGTTGAGTAACTTTGAGTCCTTTAGTACTGGGAGTCTGTGGTATTTGGGAAATGCAACCGTAGCTACTTCCCAGACTACAGTTTGGTGATGTGCAGCAGGGTCACAAATAAAAAGGGTTGCATGTCCTGCACAGCTCCTTGGAGGTTCCTCATTTCTGCTGCTGAGGCAGGCAGCTGGCTTTGTAAGACCCTAAGAAATCCAAGAAGGTAAGGGGTGAAGGGATAGGCTCCAGGAGCAGAGCAAGGGGGTTGAAGGATGTACCCTCTTCTTGTCCCCCTCTGTGACACTGAAAGATCTAAAGGTAGCTGGGCCCAAAGGAGAAACATGTGTTTTCTAGCTCCCTTTCCTTTACTCAGTCAGCTTGGATGGAGCAACATGTCCAAGCTCCTCAGTAGTTCTGGCAGCAATTGTCCAGATGTGTTTGGGACATAATAATGAGCAAAATTACAAATTGTTCTGTACTCTGACTTGCTTATAAAGGAGTTGGCTTTCATTTGAAAGCCTTATATTTGGGTTAGTGCTCTGCCAAGACCAGGATCTACTGCCAGCGGGGCTCAGGGCTTTTTTAGCACTAGGTGGTATAGCCAGAATCACACAGCGAGGTGGACCTGGCTCCCAAGGGGACTGTGCTGTCTTAATTAACCTGTGTGGGAGCAGAGCTATGCTTACCTGGCTGCCAGACTCAGGGTGGCTCACGTGAAGCGCTGGCAGTGTGACTGTGGGGCAGATATACTGTGTGTATAGAGGGGCACTATGGGTGGACACAAACTAGTCATCACCAATTATTACAAAATCCATAACTTCAAAGGTTGTGTTTATGTCACCTTGCTCACAAGTATCACAGCTAATAAAAGGACTGTTGTCTGGCTGGGGTTATAAACTGGTGCATGAAGTCAATCTGTGTTACTTGAGTTTAGTAGTAAATGAAACTGTAAGTCATAAGTAATGTGGTTGTGTATATCTGCTTTCTTTCACTAGAGCAAGATGAAAAATTTGTTTACTTCTCTCTTTTACTTTCTAACCTATCATTTTTGGCCCTGCCTCAGTGTAGTTGTTCTCCTGACCTGCAGAGTGTCAAATCCCTGACTTCAGCCTTGCTTTTTCAAGCTAGTTTACCTTATTAGCCTGTTCACTGCTGAGTTTGCCCTTGTTGGCTTAATCTTTCTTAGTATTTTTCTTGGCGTATCCTATCTGGCAATCCTTTATTTATCAGCAAAGCTTCCCCAGAGGTGTTAAGTGGTAGCAAACTTTGCAGAGACCTCTACAGACAACTGACATTTCTCTTTTTCTAGACCAATTGTCACATCAGCCTCTGCTGGGAGGGGAGCAACAAAAGGTGTTAAAAATGATCAATAATAATGGGTTGTGAAGACAAGACTAACTCAAGGGAAAATTTCCTTTTAAACTCAGTGTTGCATAAACATAGTAATTGTTGAATAAATTACTGCCATTTACACTACCAAATAGCCAAACTTTTTTTTTTCTTCTACAGTTACAAACTCTAGCTTTTACTGTCTTGTAAATTTTTCTTTAGTTCCTAAAATTCTTAAATGTCTTTTTGAAGAGCTGAGGTAATGAGAAAGGTAGAGACCTTTAAATCTCCCTTCCTTTCTCTATGGCAAACTTTCTATGGCAAGTTTCTGCCATACCATTATCTGTCTGTTACTTTCTTGTCAAGACGTAACTGGCAGAGTCACTAGGGAGCGGCCGTTCTTTTGGAGGCTTTTCAGTGTCTTGTACAGCAAAGACTGTCAGAAAAGTAACAAATGACAATGGCAAGGACCAGCACTATAACTAGCAAAACATTTGCCTTGCATGCTTCAAATTGTGCCTGTTCTCTGATTACATTTACTGATCTAAATACAGGGACAACCTCTTCCTACAAACCTTTTTTGCTGTTTTTGCTAGCAGTTTTCACCAGCCTTGATTTCTGTTATATTTTTATATATATATTCTGTTATATATATATTCTGTTATATATATATTCTGTTATATATATATATTCTGTTATACATTTAGTCCAATTAATTATGTTGCTCTTTGGCAGAAGCTTTCTCCAGCTACCTTCCGAAGCCAGTGGTTCCCCAGGGGCTATTCTCTCAGGACTGATTATAACCCAAAGAGCTCATTTTTGGAGAAGAGGAGCTTGCTGTGAGAAGTGACTCAGAAGTACAGAAGTCAGATCACCAGCTGAGGTGGGAATTTCTGTTGGAAGCCCTCTGTGAAGCTCTCTGCATACCCTGTTCAGGGAAAATGGAGGAAGGATGGGTTTTGTTGAGCAGTGGTTTTAAATGTTACTTTCTGCCTTGGCCCTGAGTTGAATTATGTGCAGGCTGATCTCTGTGCAGTTAGACTGTCACTTGTATCCATGTGCCTGCAATCCCTGTCAGTGGACCTTCATCTATGATGTTCTTTTTTTCACACCCTTCTCTTCCTCAGTGGGACCTGAACACATATCAGGACATAGACAAGGCCAGTGGGTAGGGATGCAGAATAATGGTGTTAAGGTGATTTGGTGTGCTTTCCCCTGTTGTGTTTTGTTTTGACAGCCTATGGAAATCCCTGCTAGGTGGCTTTTCAAAGGCAGCTTTTGGCGTTGATGCTGTCTTGCCTAGTCTTAATTCTGGGTCATTTTCCAAGAACATAGACTTCATTTCTTTGATGGATATTTTTGAAGTGGCTTTTACATCTGGGTTTGGGTGAAGCTCATGTGAGTAGCAGTGTAGTGTCTGCTGTTTCCTTGGAAAGAGCAAGTCACCCCTGAGATTGCAGTGCAGGGAGTTACAGGAATTTGTATCATCAGGTCACTTCTGATAAGAGAAATAGATGAGTGTGTGCTCCTCTCATGGCTCTGAATGGGATGCGGGTTAATTCAACTGACGTGCAGGCAGTCATTGCTTCCTTTGCTTTGATAACGCATTCAATAGGTAGAGTGTGAATGGAGTCAAGAAATCTTTATCACCATGCCACAGCACTTTTCAGAGTCAATCCTGATTCAGGCAGTTATCAAGTGGGACTTGTGGGGTCTATTCTTAATGAACAACAGTAGCTTCTAGTTGTCTTTAGTTGAGGGAGATGAGGAAAATTGGCTGGGATTCCTTCCCTTGAGACCTAGAGCTCATTCTGTTGTCTAAGGTATGGTGTATCAGCTAAGGATTGGTTGTCCTATGTTATTACATCATTTTCCTTCTCCCTGATTTGCTTCTCTTAGAAAATTAATAGTAATACAATTTCCCTAGTTTATTTAATTATTTGGCTTGATAATACTGTGTCACCAGGATGTCAGAAGAACAGTGTTAAATATTGAAGTCTGCAGGTTGACCTTTAAGTCTTTGTTCTTTAGAATGAATTTGAACTTTCTTGCTGATGGCTTTAATTCATTGATGCATCTTAATGGAAAATTGATTTTTTTTTTTTCTTCTCTCCCTAAAGATCACATTTACATAAAAGAAAGGAAAATGGTATTTTAAGAAAAGATTTGCTAACCAAATTAAAACAGTATCTTTGATGTACGCCCTGGGTTTCAGGATTTGAAATGGTTTTCATTAAGGAAAGACCCATGATAATGCTGCGACTTTTCTCTCATTAAACTCTGCTATATTGCAATGAACTGAGAGATTATTACTAGACATTATCTATTCTTGCTTTACAGAAGACTAACGTTATGAGGTGCGTTCTCTGTCCTTTATTTTTGGAACTAGTAGGGCTGAAAGGCAAATCCTCTATTTGTTCTTTAAAACCAAACAAACCCCAGAAACCAACAAACAAAAAGCCTTCAACATCCTTGTCTTTTCTTACAGAGCTAGGACACATGGTATAAATCTTAAAAAGCCCAGAGCGAGACTGGCAAAATGCCATTCTGATGAAAAAACATAATTATAAAGTCAATACCAAATGCCACTAAGAATGCCATTAACTTGAAAAGAAGAATGAAAACATATTTCTGTCTAATCTGAATAGCATGGGTCAGATTTTATTTTTCATGCTAAATTCTGTTAGGCAAGACTGGAATGAGATTGTGGCAGCAGTAGCAGGAAGCTGATGAAAAGGTTGAGACAAACCCATGCCTTTTATCTGGAGTCCTTCAGTGCAAACTGAGGCAGCTCACCTCTTCTTTCTCTCCATAACCCTACTTTTGCTTTGGGCTGCATCAAACAGCTGTGGACCATCAGGTGGTTATTCTGGGGACTGAGAAATGTCAAGCTCAGCTCTCTTTCTTCTCTCACAGTGAAGCTTTGACAAGCTAGTTTCCTTCTAATCGTGGCCCACAGACACCCCAGGACCTCTCTGAACCCTCCTCTATTTTTTCCTATGATATAGAAAATTCCCTTATCGTAAAGAAATTGTAATCAAAACATTTTGAGATGTGTGTGTGGGGTGGGGAGAAAGGAAATTTGGGAGCTGCATGATTTTTCTAGAAGAATGCAAAAAATGTGAGGCTAGTGTAGCAGAAGTATTGTTTGGGCAACAGAACTGAGACAAACTGTCTCGGCAAATAGGTGACTTTGAGAAATGTATCGGTGGGGATTTGGCCCTAATAGTTGTGCAAGTCAAGTTTTATTGCCTGCAGCACTGGATTAGACCTGCAGAATTTGTGGCACTCACAATTTGTATATAATGCATACACATATGCACGTGTGTGCGTGTATATATATTGCCCAGGGAAGTGGTGGAGTCCCCATCCCTGGAGGTGTTAAAAAACCGAGTAGATGTGGCACTTCGGGACATGGTCTAGT